>CAUYLG010025033.1:0-170709 GCA_963573385.1 Cacajao melanocephalus | reverse complement strand
TCTGTATTGCCTGGAGTTGAGTATTGTCCTGCCTTACTAGGTTAGGAAAGTTTTCCTGGATAATATCCTGAAGAATATTTTCCAGCTTGGATTCATTCTCTTCGTCACATTCAGGTACACCTATCAAACGTAAATTAGGTCTTTTCACATAGTCCCATATTTCTTGGAGACTTGCTTCTTCCTTTTTACTCTTTTTTGTCTAATCTTGTCTTCTTGTTTCATTTCATTAAGTTGGTCTTTGACCTCTGATATCCTTTCTTCTGCTTGATCAATTCGACTGTTAAAACTTGTACATACTTCGTAGATTTCTTGTATTTTTCAGCTCCATTAATTCACTTATGTTCCTCTCTAAATTGTCTGTTCTCGTTAGCGTTTCGTCAAACCTTTTTTCAAGATTCTTAGTTTCTTTACATTGGGTTAGAACGTGTTCTTTTAGCTCATAGAAGTTTCTTATTATCCACTTTCTGAAGCCTAATTCTGTTAATTCATTGCACCTGTTCTCCATCAGGCCTTGTTCCGTTGCTGATGAGGAACTGTGATCCCCTGTAGAAGGAGAGTCATTCTGATTTTGGGTGTTCTCAGCCTTTTTACACTGGTTTCTTCCCGTCTTTGTGGATTTATCCACCTGTCGTCTTTGTAATTGCCAACTTTAGGATTGGGTCTCTGAGTGGACGTCCAACTTGTTGATTCCCAGCGCTGGAATCTATGTAATTTTCACTGCAGCAACCCACTTCGCCGGCTGAAACAGCGGCATTGAGATTCGTGGTGCTTTTCTGCCTGGGAATCTCCGGTCTGGCTTCCCTCTTCAGTCCCTTTTTCAATCAGCTGCATGGGCGACTCTGCCTTCCCGAAGCTCCAAAAGTCGACCAAGAGGGCACCCAGTACCGTTTACTCCGCATCGAGAACCGCTGCGCCAGGGTGCCGGCAAAACAGCCACGCCGGCCAAAAGAGTCGCACTGGCGACCCGTGGGGCTCCTCCGCTGGGAATCTCCTGGTCTGTGGGCAACAAAAATTTGTCTGGAAATGTGGCATCCACTCGTTTTCTGCACTTTCATTGGGAGCTACAATCCTGAGCTGCTAGTAATCGGCCATCTTGGATCTCTCTCCTGCTGTTATATAGGTCTAGGATTCTTTTCTAAGTGGTAAGTGACTACCTGTGTTGTATATTCATTGACTAGCTTTCTTCTAGGGTACAGGGATTTTAAGAGGCAGACTTAAGGCCACCCCAGTTACAAAAGTAAGGACAGCTTTAGTATATTTATTTCTAGAAGAGCTAGCAAACTTACTTAGTATCCTTCTCCTTCAGTATCTTCTCTTTCTCTCCCTCCCTCTTTTCCTTTCTACTTCAAATATATAGTAACGTGTAGGGAATAATATAATATCTATGTGCCTATTACTCAGTTTTGTTGAATTGTCTTATATATGCATCAGATTTTTGTAAACAAAAAAATTATAGACACAGGCAAAGCACCTTATAGGCTTCCTTTGATACTATTCTCTGCCCTTTGTGCCTTTTCAGAAGTAACCATTATCCTGAATTTAGTGTTTATTGTGTCCATGCACATTTTAAATATTTTTGCTGTGGGTGTATATCCATGAACAATCTAGCACATTGATTGCATGTTTTTGTGCACCCTGAAAGAACCAGTCCTTTAAGACAGATCCTGAGTGGCTAACAGCCCAGATTCAAAATAGAGACAAGTGACCATTTGCAGACATGTAGAGGTCACATGTGTACTCTGCATTCCTGGAAAACCCACACGCCCAGTAACTTTAGGGCTTTCATAGCTGTCTGTTCCTGGTTATGCCACCCAAATCAACAGCTACAGAAAATACCATTTGGACTTTTGGACCTAATAAATAGAGTGTGAACTGCATCAACCAATCAGAACTGAACAAGTTTGCACCCTTCATTTGCATAGTGGACCAGAGTATGAACCTGGCTGTGAGCTTTCTCTATAAATGACCTCCACTTTTTTTTGTTCTCTCAGAAGGCGCCTTATTTTATATACCAAGGTACGTCTTCCTGGTTTGCAAACTGCTGAAATGAAGTCTGTTTCCTTTTTTGAAAAGAAAATCTTTTTCAGTAGATTGTTGACATTTTAAAGTTGTGTATATCCTGAAACTTGCTTTTTCATCAATATTATGTTTTTGAGATATATTCATGTTGATAAATATAGCACTAGCTTTTTGTTTTGACATATTAATATGGTATTTTGTTACACGGATATACCAGTTTGCCATTTTTTCTTTCTTGTATTTGAGTTGGTTCTAGTTTTTTGCTATTATAAACATTGCTGCAGTGAAAATGTCTTATACGTATGTGAATATAAGTAGTTACATGATAGGATATGCTGATCTTTAGCTTTACTCTAGATACTGCCAATTTACTCTCAAATATTTATATTGTACCACATGTAGAATATGGGAGTGTTTGTTGCTACATGTACATGATTGCCAGCTCTTTATATTATTGGACCTAATTTTTGTGCATTCTTACTGATTTTTCATATGTATGTATTTTTTTGAGACAAGGTCTTGCCCTGCAGCCCAGGTTGGAGTGCAATACTGCATTCCTATCTTATTGTTGCCTCAAACTTCTGGACTCAAGCAGTCCTTTCACTTCAGCTTCCTGGTAGCTGGGATACAGACATGTGGCACCACACTCAGCTAATTTTTATTTTTTGTAGAAATGAGGTCTTGCTATTTGCACAGGCTGGTCTCGAATTCCTGGCCTCAAGCAGTCTTCCCACCTTGGCCTCCCTAAGTGCTGGGATTACAGGCATGAGCCATTATACCAGGCCTGATTTTTCATTACGTTTCTTTGATTACTAATGTGCTCATTTATTTTATGTGTTTATTAGATATCTGAATTCCCAATAGTGAACTACCTATTCATGAATCTTTTGCCCATTTTCTTTTGGGTTAGTTGACCTTTTCCAAAAGAATGACCACTTAACCCTGGCAATATTTATTATATAGTCCATTCTGTCCCCCACTAAATTATAATGCCAATGGGAACCATATGCTGTGTAAATAAATACCTTTGCCTCTGTTTCTGAGCCCTCTATTCTGTCCCTTTGGTCCTTCTGTCTCTGTGCTAGTACCATTTCTGTGTAAGTCTTGTTTCCTGGTAACACCAGTCTTACCCTCCTTATTATTCAAAATAGCCAAAGGCTACTATCATACAGTGCTTCCATAAAAATTTTAGAATCAATTTTTCAGGTTCCATGGGGGAAACATTATTTTTGGAGTTTATTGCACTACACTTAATTTATTTGTGGAAAATTGACATCATTATATTGGTCTTCCCATAAAAGGATATTTATGTAGGTCTTTGTCAAGTGACACGTCTGCATGCACACATGCATGTCATTTGGTATAAATGTGAAATAAGGTTTAGTGGAGAAAAATAAAGAAGTATTAGAGCACACGCAATTCCCTAAGGTCTGTTATCCCCATATAGATGTGTGCATTAGCAAGACACAACTAGAACTATGTACTGTGGAAAGGGCTCCTGTGTAATAATTGGAGATTTAAAGTTGATGAAATGGCATTATTAGGAAGGAAAGTCTTCTGTACTCTGTGGCTAACCACCATTTTCTTGGATTAAACAAACTCAGACCTGTGAGCCAGCCTTTATTTTATTTTATTGTTTATTTAATTTTTTTTTTTGAGATAGAGTTTTGCTTTTGCTGCCGAGGCTGGAGTGCCATGGCATGATCTGAGCTCACCTCAGCCTCCGCCTCCTAGGTTCAAGCGATTCTCCTACCTCAGCCTCCCGAGTAGCTGGGATTACAGGCATGTACCACCACGCCCAGCTAATTTTGTCATTTTAGTAGAGATGGGGTTTCTCCATGTTGGTCAGGCTGGTCTTGAACTCCTGACCTGAGGTGATCCACCCGCCTCAGCCTCCCAAAGTGCTGGGGTTGCAGGCATGACCCACTGTGCCCAGCCTGAGCCGGCTTTTTGATAGGCTACCAAAACAGGGGTGGAAACCTCTAGAGTCATCTGAATCTGTCTCTCTTCTTAGTAGTCTTTTATGCATCTGCACATTATTTTGTTGTTCCCTCCACAAAAGTCTTGCAAATCTTTTGTTAGACTTTTCTTCTAGATGCTTTATAGTGTTGCTGTCATGAGAAACATATTTTTTTAATTGGCTCTGGCTAATGCATTGGAACACCATGTAATTTTGCGTCCTTGATTTTATATCCAGCAAACCTTGCTAAACCCTTCCATTAGCTTTTATAGTTAATGGGTATTAGCCCTGATGGTTTATAGATTCTCTTGGGTTTTTCTTTAGATAGCATGTTTCCTACAGATAAATTTTTTGTCTCTGCAATTCTAATTCTTAGGCCTCTTTTTATTGTCTTATTTTATACCATTGGCTATAACCTCCTGTATATCACAGCAATGATAACAGGCACTCTTTTTTTTTTTTTTTTTTTTTTTTTTTAGTGGGAATTTTGCTCTTGTTGCCAAGGCTGAAGTGCAATGGCGTGATCTCAGCTCACCACAACCTCCGCCTCCCGGGTTCACGTGATTCGGGTTCACGTGATTCAGGTTCAAGCGATGCTCCTGTCTCAGCCTCCCAAGTTAGATGGGAGTACAGGCATGCACCACCACACTCAGCTAATTTTGTATTTTTAGTAGAGACGGGGTTTCTCCATGTTGGTCAGGCTGGTCTCAAGCTCCTGACCTCAGGTTATCTGCCCGCACTGGCCTCCCAAAGTGCTTGGATTACATGTGTGAGCTACCACGTCCAGCCTTTTTTTTTAAGATAGAGTTTTGCTCTTGTTGCCCAGGCTGGAGGGCAGTGGTGTGATCTTGGCTCACCGCAGCCAACCTCTGCCTCCTGGGTTCAAGTGATTCTCCTTGAGTTTGGAAGTGTGATTATGCTGGGTATTGGTGAGATTGAGGGGAAAAGAGTGACTTATACCCTGCAGATAGGGACTTGACTTGATACATTTCTTCTTTTGGCAGACCATTTGGCATATTTATTAAATTTTAAGTTTTGTGTATCCTTCAATCCTGGAATCGTATACCTAGATATCAAAAAATAAAACTTGCACCTTTACCCTGAAAGGTAGTTCAGAACTATTTTGTTGAAGTATTGTTTGATGTTGAGGAAATGGGATAATCTGAATGTTCTTTAGTAAGGGAATTATTAAATAAACCAAGAGACTTGGAACCCTTTTTTTTTTTTCATTTATTTCCCTGTACATTTAAAATTTGATATCTAACATTTTTTCATTACAACTTTAAATAGTTTTAAAGGCCATAATTTCTACTGTGTATTATATTTATGTTAAATACATTTTTTGGGCAAACCTTAAAACTGCAAATCTAGATCATTCAACTTAGAAATAGAATCTGCCATATAACCTAATTTGTGTAGCCGCTTCTCACTATCAAACCAGACAAATTGGACTCAGTTGTTTCCTGGATACCACTGAAGTCTGGAGACTGTTGAAATAGCAGTGCATGCTATATAACCATTAGGGAGTAAAATATATGCATATTGACGTGGAGAAACTTCTGAGGCATTATTATTCTGTGAAAAAAGCAAGTGTTGAAAGTATTTTATATATAGTATTTATTTATGTTTGTATATTTCATATATGTATGTATGTTTTTTCCATGAGTAAAAGGGAGACATGGAAGGCTGCTCACCAAACCATAAACAGAACTTAACTTTTTTGAAAGGGGGCCTGGGAATGTGAGGAAGATGAAGAGAGATTTTCATGGTTTATTCTGAATATTCATGTATTATTTGAATCTTTTATAGTTGAGAATAAGTTGTATTACTAGTGTAGAGAAAAGTTTAAAGAAGTATAATAATAAAAGAGAAAAACCACTTACTAAATGATCTCTAAGTTCAAAATTTGAGGAACACTGGCAGTTACTATGATGTAGTTGTCTACATTAAAATATTTCTAATTCATATCCTAAGTGATTTTTATTTAAATTCTTTTAAAATATTTTTTAGGTGTGGAATATCAAACAAATGATTAAGTTGACACAGGAACATATAGAGGCCCTATTGGACAAATTTGGTGGAGAGCATAATCCACCATCAATATATCTGGAGGTAAGCTTTTGAGTATCATATCTGTAGTAATTTTGGAAAAAAATGAATTTATAAAAACATTTGTACTGATAATCTTGATTATTTTAGGGGTCGGGATTAGGAGTAGATTTGGGAAGAGAGAGTTAGCTTTGCCTGTATTATACTTCTTAATCTTGTTTGGTGTCACTTGTTATAATAAACATGTATTTTTATAATTTGGAAAACATCACAACTAAGGGGGATGTCATATAATTTTAAGATACTACTCTGAATTAAAATTTTTTTTCTTTTTCTGTGTGAGATGGAGTCTCGCTCTGTCACCTAGGCTGGAGTACAGTGGTGCGGTCTTGGCTCACTGCAACCTCTGCCTCCTGGGTTCAAGCGATTCTTCTGCCTCAGCTTCCTGAGCAGATGGGGCTACAGGCGCACACCACCATGCCCAGCTAATTTTTGTATTTTTAGTAGAGACGGGGTTTCACCATGTTGGCCAGGCTGATCTCGAACTCCTCACCTCATGATCCACCCACCTCGGCCTCCCAAAGTGCTGGGATTACAGGTGTGAGCCACTGTGCCTGGCCAATTTTATTTTTTTAAAAAAGAGAAAGCACACAATTTTGGAGCTCAGCAAACCAGTTACCATATTGGAAAATGGGACAATTTTGTAAAATATTTTTTTCCAAAATGAGTCCCCCCAAAATTGGTTTCCGCTTCCTTATAGGAAAAGTTTATAATTTTTAAATAGCTCACTCAACATTGTTTAGCTTTACTGTTTAATAGTGCTTTGAGGTTTGTGTCAAGCCTTCAGCATAATTGTAAATTTATATTCATTGCTCTTAATCCTATGAGTTAGTAGTTTTTGTTACAATCACAAATGAGCTTTCTTAGCATTAGTTTCTTTATGTAGTCAGTCAGACTCCACAGCCAACAAGCTGTTACAGAATCTAGGTGGTCAGGCTCTACAGCCCTACTGCACACCAGTACCCTACACTGCCTTTCTCTATAAAAGCTGGCTCAGCTGTCATCACTAGTGATGCAAGGAAATGGAGAACTCTAAATTAAAAATGATCAGGTTGCCATTTGGCTCCAGATACCAGAGATTTTTAAGCCCAGGTTGAAAGACTTCTAAATTTTTAACTCAGTAATTTAATTACTTTTTGAAGGGCAAGTTAAGTCTTAAAGTATTTTATGAGGAAGTAAGTTTATATTTCTAAAGTAAACTTGGAAGTTTGGAAATAATAGCTAATATGCTGTTTCCTTTCTTATCTTCTTCATATGGCTCATCCCAGATCACACTCATAGTTAATATCAAAAGTAGGACTATAATTCTTATTTCTCGTTACTAGTTCGTACACTTCCTAATATCCTGTGCTGTCTTCTATACATATATTATAGGGAGGCTGATCAAAGTTGTCATAGGAAGCAAGTACTCCTAACGAGAATGGCTATTTTTTATTAATCAGAATTAGACAATATAACCAGCAATTTTTCTTCCAACCATTTCTGTGTCTTGGAGACTTTCACCCCATGCTGAGACATAGTTCATTGGCATCAACTGTGCTTCACTATAGCAATGATTCACTGCCTCCTCTTCACATATCTCTTCACACTTTTTACTATTTGAAGATTGATCACTAACAACAACACACCTTAGAGCTTCTTATTCTGTGCCCAGTACTATGTTAAATGCATTTTATTACTTAATTCATTCCTTATAGTTACTTTGGGCAAGATACTAGGTACTGGATATTTTTGTTACTGTCATTTTACAGGTGGAAAAACAGAGAGAGGGTAAGTAACTAAGGTGGCACTGCTAGTTAGGGGAAGAAGGCAGATATCTAAGTCAGAAGTCTATGTTTCATGATCACTATCTTATTCTCCCTTTATCATGACATTGTCTTTCTCTTCCTCTACCCTCGCCCCCCAGACAGCTTTTCTTTTTTTGAGATGGAGTTTTGCTCTTGTTGCCCAGGCTGGAGTGCAATGGTGAGATCTCAGCTCACCACAACTTCCGACTCCCGAGTTCGAGCAATTCTCCTGCTTCAGCCTCCCGAGTAGCTGGGATTACAGGCATGTGCCACCACGCCCAGCTAATTTTTTGTATTTTTAGTAGAGTCAGGGTTTCTCTATGTTGGTCAAGCTGGTCTCGAACTCCCGACCTCAGGTGATCCACCCACCTCAGCCTCCCAAAGTGCTGGGATTACAGGCGTGAGCCACCACACCCAGCCCAGCTTTTCTTATTTGGGCTAAATATTTCTAATTCCTTCAGCCATTCTTTGTAACATGACTTATGGACCTTTTATTAGATATGGTCTTTTGGGTTGGTTCTTTTAGAATTAGACACACAAAATTGAACTACTTATTAAAATTAAATCTGACTAGAACAACATACATCAGACCATAACTCACAGGTTATATTATTAGCACGTGGTAAAACAGATTCTTATTCTTGGGGACTTGTGCTATATAATGTGTGTGTATTGTGTGTGTGTGTGTGTCTGTGTGTGTGTGTAGTATATAGTATGCAGATGTATGCATAGGCACACATGTACATACACACACTGAAGGCAGCAGTGTAATAAAATGATTAAGATGAGCCATGGAGTCATACAGACTCCATGTTTGAATCCCAGCTGTGGCTTAGTTTCTGTACTCAAGATATCCAGTCTTCTTACACCCTACCTCATTAGTAAAAGAGGAATAATATCACACCTTTGGTAATTTAAGGACTGAGTTTATAATTATTGAAATAGCATAGTTCTCGATACAAATATTAAGAATTCTATAAGTAGTTGATTCATCTTGTACTGTTTTAGGCCTTGGGGAATAGCAATTTTCTCTCCCCCCACCACCCCAGTGGAGTCTCGCTGTCTCCCGGGCTGGAATGCAGTGTTGCAATCTTGGCTCACTGCAACCTCCACCTCCCGGGTTAAAGCAATTTTCCTACCTCAACCTCCCGAATAGCCAGAATTACAGGCATGTACCACCACACTCAGCTAATTTTTGTATTTTTAATGGAGGCAGGTTTCACTATGTTGGCTAGGCTGGTCTCAAACTTTTGACCTCAAGTCATCTACCTGCCTCGGCCTCCCCAAGTGCTGGGATTACAGGTATGAGCCACCATGCCTGGCCATCACCATTTTATATACTATGAATAGACTCTAACCAGCCCAAGAGAAAAGACCTGTACGTACTGATATTTGAAGGTCCATCAGTGAAGAGCCAGATCTACTGATTACCTACTGAGACCCACAATTCTGCAGGTTCCTAATCTGCCATTTAGGATTCCTTAGCACTTTTTTTTTAATTAGGGTAAAATATGCCTAACAAAATTTACCCTTTTAACCATTTTTAAGTATATGGTTCCGTGGTATTAAGTCCATTCGTGTTTTTGTGTAACCTTCGCCACCATCCATCTCTAAAAATTTTACCCGAAACTGAAACTCTAGCCATTAAACGCTAAATCTCTATTCCCTTCTTTCCCCAATTCCTAGCAACCACCATGCTACTTTCTGTCTCTATGATCTATGAATTGGACTACTCTAGGAACTTCATATTATTGAAATCATAAAATATTTGTCCTTTTGTGACTGGCTTATTTAGCTTAACGTCTTAGAGGTCTATCCATGTTGCAGCAAGAATAATGTTATATATCAACATTTCTTTCATTTTTAAGGCTGAATAATAATCCTTTGTACGTATTTACCACATTTTGTTTATGTCTTCATCCATCAGTGAACACTTGGGTTGCTTCCCCTTTTTGGCTATTATCAATAATGTGGCTGTGAACATAGGTGTACAAGTATCTGAGTCTTTTTTTCTTCTTTGGGGTATATACCCAGGAATACAATTGTAGGATCACATGGTGATTTTATGGTTATTTTTTCTGGAGTTGCCATACCTTTTTCTGTAGCACCTGCACTGTTTTATATTCGTACTGGCATTGCACAGAGTTCTAATTTTTCACATCCTTATCAATACTTATTATTTTCTGTTGATTTAAAACAACATAGCCTAATGCATGTGAAGTGTTACCTTATTATGGTTCTGATTTGCATTTTCCTGATGACTAACAATGTTGAACCTTTTATTATGTGCTTATTGACCATTTGTATATCTTTTTTGAGAAATGTCTAATTTAAGTCCTCTGTCCATTTTTTAATTGGATTTTTTGTTCTTGTTATTGAGCATAGTTCTTTATGTATTCTAGATATCAGTTCTTATTAGATATATAATTTGCAAATATTTTTCCCATTTTATGGATTCCCTTTTTACTCTGCTTTTAGTTTTTAAGTCCAAATTGTCTATTTTTCCTTTTGTTACACATGCCTTTGATATCATATCCAAGAATTCATCACCAAATCCAATGTCATGAAATTCTTCTCCCAAATGTTCTTGCACTTGGGTCTTTGATCCATTTTGAGTTAATTTTTAGATATGATATGAGGTAAGCGTCCAAATTCATTATTTTGCATATAGATACCCAGTTTTCTCAGCATCATTTGTTGAAAAGACTGAATGGCCTTGGCACCCTTGTTGAAAACCATTTGACTGTATATTCAAGAGTTTATTTCTGGGTTCTCTGTTCTATTGCATTGCTCTATGTTTGTCTTCATGCTGTCATCAGACTGTTTTGATTATACTAGCTTTGTAGTAAGTTTTGAAATCAGGAAATGTGAGTTCTTCAACTTTGTCCTGTTTCAAGATTGTTTGGCTATTCAGGATCCCTTGAAATTCCTTGTTATTTTTTTTTTTTTTTTTTTTTTTTTGAGATGGAGTCTCGGTCTGTCACCCAGGCGGGAGTACAGTGACATAATCTCAGCTCACTGCAACCTGCACCTCCTGGGTTAAAGCAATTTTCCTGCCTCAGCCTCCTGAGTAGCTGGGATTACAGGTGCATGCCAGCATGCCTAGCTTTTGTATTTTTAAGGAATATGGAGTTTCACCATGTTGACCAAGCCGGTCTCAACTCCTGACCTCAAGTGGTCCACCTGCCTCGGCTTCCCAAAATTGTGGGATTACAGGTGTGAGCCACTGCGCTTGGCCTCCATATGAATTTTAAAAAGAATGTTTCCCTTTCTACAAATAGGTCATCAGGATTTTGATAGAGATTGCATTGTATCTGTAGATTTCTTTGGTTAGTACTGACATCTTAAGACGTCTTAACTCTTAAATATGAATGGACAGTTAAGAATAACTAGGTATTTAAGGAAAGTTTTCATCAGGAAAAGCAACAGCAGAAATGGTCAACAGAAACTCAGAAACAGTGTAGAAAGCAGAAGAAAACTTGAAAATAACTAATTAACATCAGAGATAAGATATATTAGTCCAATCTTGCTTCGTAGCAGTACTAAAGAAGCAAAAGTAACAGAGAACAAGAAAGACCTCTTGGAAATTAAAAATACAATAGCCAGAAAGTTTTAAAACTATATGTATATACAGACATATAGGTAATATATATGTGTATATATGTATGTGTTGTATGTATATAAATAAATATTGAAAGGTAGATAAATGTTCCAGAAAGCAGAGTAAAAGCAGAGAGATGGGAAATTTTAAAGGAAACATGAGAAAAATTAAGGAATAAATCCAGATCCATAAAAATTATAAGTGCTTTTAACTGCAAGAAACAGAACCCTTCAAGAAAAAGTTGCTGGAACAAGTAGGGATTTTCATTTCCTTTCACGTAGTAAGAAGCATAGAGGTAAATTATTGTAAGACTAGTTCGTAGCTCGAAGTTGTCAGATACTTGGTTGAGTCTCTATAGTCCCTTTGGCTTTTCTGTCATGACTACAGCAGATTTTAAGATCTTTCCCTCATACAACTCCCCAAAGTAGAAAGCAGAAAACAGAGAGGTTCTCTTGTGTACTAAGTTTTTGCTAGGAGGAAAATCTTTCTGAAAAATCCTGTGTAACTCTTCCTTTTATATCTCATTGACTAGAATGAGGTCACATATCACCCCTAGACCAGTAACTATGCTTACATTTCCTGAAATAAGAGGGTAATAAGTCAAAATTCTCCAGTGTTCACAATTTTTCTTCAGATTAGTTTGTATGCAGGGGAAGTAGAAGTTGTGCTATGATTATTTTATTCTATAATGTTTCAACAGAAACCCCTTTTATGTTTCTATAGGAAGATACATCTTCAACTACTTATTCTTCTTCTTCTCTTCATTGTAGCAAAATAGAGAAATTGGTTACACCACCATCAGAAATTCTCTTGGTTTTCTTTTTCCAATGTACTAATTTCTTTTAAAACTATCTTTACAGTTCTAAATGTTCCCCTACCGTCGGATAACAGTTAACATTCTGTTGATTCCCTTGATGATAACTACAGTGAAATATGAGATGTAGTACTCTAAAGAATTTCAAATTTGTCTTCTCAGTCGATCTTTGGTACCCTTTTTTCTACCGTCATCCAAAAAAAAAGATAAATTTACCCTGAAAAGTTGTTCCCCATAGTTTCTTCATTTCCTCTCAGTGTTTCTGTATTCATTTATCCAAAAAATTATTTGAATTTCTTCTGTGTGTAAGATATAATGCTAGATGCTTTTCTAGTAGTAGATTCTTTTTTCTGTACTTGATTCATTAGAGCCCAGAGGTGAAGGGATACTGTTTCTGTAATTGCCCTACACCTGAGTCCTAACTACCTTAGAATTTATGTTTGAATCATAGAGTCCCCTGTATACTGATGAAGACAATAATCGCTCCTGACATTTACTGAGTACTTACTATATACCAGGTACCAATCATATACTAATTCATTTAATCTTCAGCCTACCCTTTGAGTTACACTTAATTATTCTCATTTTCATTTTATAAATGAAGCAGTTCAGGAACAGAGGGATTTAATTATATGGCCAAGGTTACACAACTTGTAAATGGTAGCCAAGGTTTGAATCCCAGACTTTCTAAATGTACAGCCTGTGCTGTTAATCACTGTATCATTCTTATGCTTGACAGCCTTTCTGATCTTTAGTCCATGTAGAACCTAGAATAATACAGAGGCATTGTATCAAATCCAGCACTGAAATGAATACTGGAAGCTGGATGCTTCCTGTGGAATGCAGAACAGTCCATTATATATGATATATGGGCAGTTTGTAACATTTCATTGTATCTTGTGAGAGCAAGAATAATAAGACTAAATTTAATTAACTAAATGATAAAAAAATAAACTTTTTATTTCACTGCTTTTTCTCATTATATTGAAATTAAATAGATCCTTAGATTTTTTTCCCTTCTATTTTAATTGAGAAATAATTCACATAGTATATGGTTAACTTTTTAAAGCTGTGTAACTCATTGGTTTTCAGTGTATTCACAAAATGGGCAACTGTCACCAGTATCTGATTTCAAAACATTTTTGTCACTCCCCAAAAGAAACCCTGTATGCATTAGAAGTCATTCCCTGCAGCCCCTGACAACCACTGATCTACTTTTTGCCTTTATGGATTTACTGGTTGAAATATTTCACATAAATAGAATTACGCTATGTGGCCTTTTGTGACTGGCTGCTTTTACTTAATGTAATCTTTCCGAGGTTTGTTTATGTAGTAGCATTTATCAGTACTTTCATTTCTTGTTATGGCTGAATATTTCATATACATACATATCACGTTTTGTTTATCCATTCGTCAACGGATGAACGTTTGGGCTATTGATATGTTTTGGCCACTATGCATAATGCCACCATGAACATTCATGTACAAGTTTTTGTGTAGGTATATTTTCAGTTTTCCTGGCTGTATGCCTAGGAATGGAAGCATGCTGGGTCTTGTGGTAACTCTGTTTTACATTTTGAGGAACTGCTAGACAGTTTTTCAAAGATGCTGCACTGTTTTATATTCCTAACAGCAGTGTATGAAGGTTACAGTTTCCCCCCATCCTCATCAACACATTATTATCCATTTGTTTAATTAAAGCCATCCTAATAATAAGTATGAATTGGTATCTCATTTGGTTTTGATTTACAGTTTCCTAATGACTAATGATAAAGAGCATCTTTTCATGTTTTTGTTAGCCATTTGTATATCTTCTTTGGAGAAATGTCTATTCAAATCCTTTGCCCACTTAAAAAACTGGGTGTGTCTTTTTATTACTGAGTTGTAAGAGTTCTTTAGGCCAGGCATGGTGGCTCACACCTGTAATCTCAGCACTTTGGGAGGCCAAGGAGGCAGATCACCTGAGGTCAGGAGTTTGACACCAGTCTGGGCAACATGGCAAAACCTCATCTCTACAAAAAATACAAAAACTAGTCCGGGTACAGTGGTGCACACCTGTAGCCCCAGCTGCCCAGGAGGCTGAGGTAGGAGGACTGTTTGAGCCTAGGAGGCCAAGGTTGAAGTGAGCCAAGATGGCAGAGTTACCCAGGCTGGAGTGCAGTGGTGCCATCTTGGCTTACTGCTTACTGCAACCTCTGCCTCCCAGGCTCAAGTGATCCTCCTACCTCAGCCTCCCAGGCAGCTGGGAATACAGGTGTGCATCACTGCACCTGGATAATTTTTGTATTTTTAGTAGAGACTGGGTTTCACCATGTTGTCCAGGCTTGTCTTGAACTCCTGGACTCAAGCAATCCGTCCACCTTTGCCTCCCAAAGTGCTGGGATTACAGGCATGAGCCACCACCCCAGCCAGGAGTTCTTTATATATTCTAGATGGTAGATCCATGACTTGCAAATATTTTCTCCTATTCTGTGGTATTTTTTTCCATTCTTTCCATACTGTCTTTTAAAGTACAAAAATTTAAATTTAGATGGAATTCCAATTTATCTATTTTCTTTGGTTGCTATGCTTTTGGTGTATTATATAAGAGACCACTGCCTAATCAAAGGTCAGGATAACTTATCCTGTGTTTTTTCCTAAGAGTTTCGTAGTATTAGGTTTAGTTGTTTGCTGCCTGCAGAGCTCAGTTAATAAAAGCAAAGTCTAGTGTAAAGTGACTATTTATTCCAAAGTTAGCTTAAGGGAAGAAGCAGCACAGGCTTCCTGCCTTAAGGGTTCTGCTTCCCTTTTGGAGCAGAAAGTGGGCACTTTTAAAGAAGGTGCCTACACAGGGGCAGAAATGAGCAGGTGGGAGATCATCGTATTCCCTTCAGCGCCTTATTTATCAGTCAAGTTGGTGGCTTCATGGGCAAAAATACCTCATAGAGGTGGCTGAAAACTCTAGCAGGCATAGTTTGGGTTCTAAGTTGACTTATCTCTTGAGGCAACCTCCTGATGGGTGAGAGTTTCGCTCTGGATCGTCTAAGCACATAGTTAGATCAACTTGCCCTGTAGGGAGTATCTAGTGAAGAGGAGATAAAAGGCTATAATTGCATTTCTTTTATTCTTGTATCTTTTTCTTTCTTTTTCTTTTCTTTTTTTTTTTTTGAAACAGAGTCTCATTCTGTCACCCAAGTTGGAGTGTAGTGGCATGATCTCGGCTCATTGCAGCCTCTACCTCTTGGGCTCAGGTGATCCTCCCACCTTAGCCTTCCGGGTGGCTGGGACTACATGTGCATACCACCATGCCCAGCCAAGTTTTTGTATTTTTTGTAGAGCTGAGGTTTCACCAGATTGCCCAGGCTTTCCTCAAACTCCTGGGCTCAGTGATCTCTCTGCCTTGGCCTCTAAAAGTGCTGGGATTACTGGCATGAGCCACCACCCCTGGCCTATAATTGCATTTCTAAAGAGCTAAATAGGAAGTAGGGAGGAGAAAAATGGGGGTGCTCAATTATATAATAGGTATATGACCCATTTTGTTTTATTTTTAATTTTTGTAAAGATGGAGTCTGTGTTGCCCAGGCTGGTCTTGAACTCGTGGACTCAAGTGATCCTCCTGCCGTGGCATCCCAAAGTGCTGGGATTACAGGCATGAACCAACATGCCTGGCCTATTTTGAGTTAGGTTTTTAAATATGTTGTTGGGTCATAGCCCAACTTTATTCTTCTACATGTGGATATTCAGTTGTACCAGCGCCAGTTGTTGAAAAGACCATTCTTGCTTCATTGAATTGTCTTGCCAGCATTGTAAAAAAAAATCAATTGACTGTAAATGTAAGATTTTATTTCTTTTTCTATTCTTGTTCTATTGAGAAATAATTCACATTATTATTCATATAATACTATATGATTCACTTTTTTAAAGTGTGTAATTCAGTGGTTTTTAGTGTATTTGCAAAATGGACAATTGGCACCACTATCTGATTCTAAAATATTTTTATTACTCCCAAAAAGAAACTCTTTATGCATTTAGAAGTCATTCCCTCCAGCCCCTGACAACCACTGATCTACTTTTTGCCTTTATGGATTTACTGGTTGCAACTTGTTCTATTCTGTTCTATATGTGTGTCCTTATTCCAATATTATTACACTATCTTGATTATTATAGTTGTATGTTTTGGAATCAGGAAGTATAAGTCTTCCAACTTCTTCTTTTTTAAGATTGTTTTGGTAATTCAAAGTCCTTTGTATTGCCATATGAATTTTAAGATGAGCTTGTCAGTTCCTACAAAAAAAAATTGAGATTTTGATAAGGATTACATTGAATCTGTAGATCAACTTGGGAAGTGTTGTCATTTTAATGATACTGAGTCTTCTTAGCTTTTTTTTTTTTTGAGATGGAGTCTTGCTCTTGTTGCCCAGGCTGGAGTTCAGTGGCTCGATCTTGGCTCACTGCAACCTCCATCTCCCGGGTTCAAATGATTCTCCTGCCTCAGCCTCCGAAGTAGCTGGGATTGCAAGCACCTGCCACCACGCCCAGCTAATTTTTGTATTTTTAGTAGAGATGGTGTTTCACCATATTGGCCAGGCTGTTCTCAAACTCCTGACCTCAGTGATCCACCCACCTCAGCCTCCCAAAGTGCTGGGATTACAGGCATGAGCCACTGCGCCCAGCCTCTTTTTTTGAATTAAAAAACAAGACATGGTTTGTGCCCTTAACTAGCTTACAGTTTAGTCATGACAAGAATCAACAAAGTAATATAGTAATAAGAATAATAAACACAACAAGAATTACGAATACTGCTTTTTTTTACTACTGATTATTACTAATACCAGTGGTAGTCTCTACAATAATTTATTTTACTTGTATTATCTCATTTAATCCTCACAAAATTATTTTGAAGTTGAGAAAAATTAGCCATATAAAGAAGAGTATGATAAATATTCTAAAGGAGATAAAGAGAAAGGATACCTCTTTTGGATTTTAGCAAGGAGAGCTTAGAATTAGATTGTTTGAAAAGTAAGTAGAGTTTGGATTAGAAGGAATAGGGTTTTTGAAAAATTGTCTCCTGAAGAAGTGGTATCTGGTATCTGCAGCATTTTGAATAACCGAAAGAACTTTGGTGATGATAATTGTGGTTGAAGTTTGCACGTATTTTGGAGTGGCTTCCTCATATTACTAGAGTGAGAAAACGGAGGAAAAGGGAAAGGTAGATGATATGAGAGAAAACGGAGAGAATGGTAGACTAAGGCCCTAAACACCCAATGTTAGCACTAAAGTGAGAGTAAAAGAAGAATGAGGAAAGATATGGAGAATTATGCAGATAAAGAAGTAAACTTTAATTTGATGACTTTGATTTTCAGAGTGGATTTGAAAGTAATGTTATTTTCAGAGTGAATTAAAAATTGAGGGATGAAGTTAAGATCCAGAGAAGAATTAGGAAGGTTGGAATAACTGTTGTGACTATAATATGATGTTAAAAACAAGCATGATTTTCAGGCAGTAGTGTGAAGAACCAGGCAAATCTAAATTCCATGAATAGATCATGGAACTAATTAGACTAGTTTTATTATTTTCTCCAGCAGTGTGTGGTGACCTGATAAGAAAAAATAGAATAATTGAATGGTAAGATTTACCCAAAATTTGTATCTGGCAAGCTAATTGATAAAATAACAAGAATTAGCCAGAAAATCTAAGATAATCACCAATGGCATTGTTCAAATGGTGAACCACAAAGTATGTGAAGGAAGACAGTGGCCAAAGCTTAGTAACTGTTTGAGAGATTAATGTTGACCTTGAACAGATTAATGTAGTGAGATAGAAATTTAAGAAGGTGGGATAAATATGTGTGCCTAGGGGTGTGTGAGGTTATAAATTAAGATCTTTTCATCATTTGTATTTCTTTTGTAAAGACTGTGATGCTTCTCTGGGTTTTGAAGGTAGAATGGAAATAAATGCCTTTAGAGATGAGAGGTTTAGAGAAATTTATGGCAGGAGTGTTAAAAGACTAATTGAAGTTCATACTGAACGCAGCAAGGGTAGTAGGTGAAATGCGCCAGGGCCTTGGTAGATTGCAGCTTTGAGGATGGAGAGAGAGATGGAATAAGTAGATGTTTTGTACTTAACAAAAGGAAAAGCTGATCTGTCATAGAGGGATCAGTATAATTTCAAAAATAAAGTCTAACATTTTGAAAAGGAAATAATGTTTGGAAAATTGTTTCTGTTCATTACTTTTCCTAAGGTTTATTTTGTGTAGTAACTATACTTGCTAAGGTGACAGTAAATAAGAATATTTTATCCATGCAGGACGAACCTTTGTGTTCCAGACTGCATTAATGTGATCTTCAAAGAGTAAGAATTGTGTTGGTCTTATTTGTGTTTGTAGTCTGAGCCCTAATAGTGCCAAGCATGTATATCAGTATATATTTACTGAATGATTGAAGGTTCAGTAAGTGGATTGTATTGAGAGAAGTACACTTAAATAATTAGGCCTTGGTACGGAAAGCTAAACCGAATTGCAGCTCAGAAAATTTGGCATCTATTTGTTTATAATGCCCTGATCTGCTGTGAAACAAGGTCTCTTGGTAGGGCAAGTAGGAGGCTGTAAACAAAGAGGATATTTTGATGTAGTTTAAATCTCTTACCTCAGTAGCTCTTGTTACTATTCCCTGCCCCCCTTGTTTTCTTCCAAATTATGTGGTAAGATATAGCATAGCAGGGTCCTGTGGCCTTTATTGAAATGAAATTTCTCTTTCATTCTCTGCTACAACTTATAATTCTCCCTTGCTCCTTTATGTTCAAACTTTATAGCATGGCATATACACTCTACAGTCTAATCCCTTCCACCTTTTCAGCCTTATTGTTCTTCTGTTTACCTATTTTTCATTTAAATTTCTTTCTTTTTTAAGAGAACAGGTATGCTGCTAAAGCTTCATTTAAATTTCACAAACTTTCATTTAAATTTTAAATATTGATCCTTTGCTGTGTCCCAGGTATTGTATGATATTGAACTATACCAATCTGTAGCTTTTCCTCTATGTCTTAAACTTTCTCGCCGTCTTTGTTACAGAAAAAACAAACTCTTTGTTAAAGAATTTTTCCTATATACAGGACTCCCTCCTCCCCACTTCCTCTGTCCATCTTTTTTTTTCTTCTTTTTTCTTTTTTTTTTTTCCTCTGTCCATCTAAATTGCCAACTTTTCAAGGTCGTCTTCCTTCCTCATTCTTACCTTATATCAAGAATACTGTTTATTTCTCATGTACAGCAGTTACACGAATAAAAATACATCGATCTCCTACTCCACTGCCCAGTAATAAACTCCTTGAGAGATGGGACAGAGCATTTTAAAATCTTCGCTTCTCCCTTTCATAAGTGTTTGTAGTATTGCATCATTTGAGATGGTAGGTAGAAATAGTAGACCAAGGTGTGAGTAAGGGGATTACTAATGCCTAAAAGAACTGTGGACTTGTATATTCCAATTAATTCAATGTGTTTCTGTTCTTTCAAAATTTGATATCTTGTATAATGGTTGCTTGACTTTATAGCCTTCATCAAATGAAACTTCTAGGAAGATACCCTGAGTAGCCCCGGAATTTCTTGATTATAGGGTTTAAGCCACATTTTCAAATATGATTCTGTTGTTTGTTTTTTTTCACAAGGCCTATGACTTTGCATACAAGTCCTAATTTCTAAGCTGCATTTGGTGCAGAAAGAAGTCATCAAAAAGCCATAGTGAGAAGAATAAAGCATTTTAACTGATAGCTATTTCAGAAAGAATGTGGCAGTTATACGTCTTCTAAACCCTATTGAGGAGGTTTTGGTGCTAACAGTGAGATCTGGTACTGTGTCCTAAATTTTATGGGTTTTTTTTGGACAAATCTTCTTTGATACCTCATGTCCTTTTCAACTTCTTTTTCTGTTGTGAGAGAGAATGGAATTTATATGCCTATGGCTTTTCAGGAACAAAATAATTCTTTTAATGGGAGGAACGCTTATCCTTTATACAATGTGCTATGTTAGACATGGTTTGGAAGGTAAATATAATTGAACCAGAAAATAGGAAATACTGTACTTTTTTATTTTTCATGGACCATCTAGATATCACATATGTACAAGTCAAATTTCTCAGGTGTAATAGAGTATGGTGTCTAATAACAAAGAATTCATCAATTTAAAGGTGAAAGTATTCATTTATAGTATTTCTAGCACTTATTTTGTAATTTGAAACTTAAAACCCTATCAGCTGGTAAAATGATAATCAAGGGCTAAAATTTTATATTCTCTTTTGTTAATGTCAGGACAAAGTCCAGATTGAATATAAGTCTACTTTATTTTATAGGCATATGAAGAATACACCAGCAAGCTAGATGCACTCCAACAAAGAGAACAACAGTTATTGGAATCTCTGGGGAACGGAACTGATTTTTCTGTTTCTAGCTCTGCATCAATGGACACCGTTACATCTTCTTCCTCTTCTAGCCTTTCAGTGCTACCTTCATCTCTTTCAGTTTTTCAAAATCCCACAGATGTGGCACGGAGCAACCCCAAGTCACCACAAAAACCTATCGTTAGAGTCTTCCTGCCCAACAAACAGAGGACAGTGGTGAGTCAGTTTTAATATCACCATTTTGCAATTTCTTTGTATTTTTCAGAAAGATCAGTTGTTGAAAATCAATGCATTATTAATTCATACTCAGAAGTCATGCAAATAGAGGCATCCATGCCATGCAGGAATGAAAAAGACATAATTTACTTGGTGCCAAAGTCCAAATTCCTTAACTGAAATAAATCGTATTGTCACTAGTATTGGATTTGACATTTAAACCTGTCTGCCAAACTTGAACCACAGTTAAATCTAAGCACTAGTTTAAAATAAATCAGGATTTTAAGACTTGAACTTGTTCGTTGTCTAATGTGTGTCAGGTAAGATTCTTTCTTCACCCTTGAAAAATCTCCTTTCTGAGTTTATTATCAGATGCTGAACTTTCAGTGTGATTGATGCGTTTCCCCTCATCTACTTAACTTTTGCTTGTTGAATATTAGTATTACTATTGGAACAGTGTACCCTGTAAGTAACATTTAAAGCAGAGAAATCTGTGGAATTATTGTGGGTGATCTATAATTCTTAAGTGCAACAAATATTGTCAGTGGACTTAAGCAGTGCATCTATATACATCACTACTTTTTTAATGTCTATGGTTACTTTTGACAATAAAAAAAAATTCATTTCCAAATATAACTGAAGTCAAAGTTTTTCATTTTTTTCTCTGACCACAGAAATTAAAAGTGCAATTGCTCATTGTTTAGTGTTCCAAAATTTCCTTTCTGACTTAAGAAAAAAATGTTATTATAAAAGCATTTTTCTTTCAGAAGTTAAGAATTCCTGTGTATGAGTTTAGAAAATTAATGGAGTTGGCTGGGCGCGGTGGCTCACGCCTATAATCCCAGCACTTTGGGAGGCTGAGGCAGATGGGTCACCTGAGATCAGGAGTTTGAGACCAGCCTGGCCAACATGGTGAAACCCCGCCTCTACTAAAAATACAAAAATATTAGCCAGACCTGGTGGCACACACCTGTAACTCCAGTTACTTGGGAGGCTGAGGCTGGAGAATCTCTTCAACCTGAGAGGTGGAGGTTGTAGTGAGCTGAGAATGTGCCACTGCACTCCAGCCTGGGTGGCTGAGCAAGACTCAGTCTCAAAAAATTAAAAAAAAAAAAAAAAACTAATGGAGTTACAAGTTTTCAGCTGGTAAGTTTTTATCTTAGGAAATATGGCTTTCTAAAGGCATCATTTATTGTCAGGGAATAAAAAGTATGACCTTCAATCATACTTTTCCTGCCCTTTTTCCGTGAACAGACAGGGTTGGTTGTAAAAAATGGACTCTAATTATTGATTGTGCAGAATTACAAATTGAGTTCTCCTACCCTTTCTCTTTCTTCTATTGGGTAGAATGAAATTAAAATGATTTTTTTTCCACATTAAGATGGGGAATTACTAAGCAGTATCTTTCCAGGGATGCCTCACTTAAAAGGGGAATATCAGGTAAAATTATATATGAATTATCTATGAATAGATATTCTATCTTTGAAGCAGCCTGTGTTAACAAAACTATGGCAAACATCCCATCCCCATTAGATCTTAAATTAATTCTTTATTGTCTGTATTCATGAGCAGAAAGGAGGAAATGTGTTCTTCAGTGCTGGGCATTTACTTTCTCTTCATCACAATATTCTTGTTCCTTCCAGGTACTACTAAACTTAGTAATTATGTGAGTTCCTATATACAAACATAAAACTTGAGTTGTTGGGGCCTTTCAAATTTGTCAGCCTAATGATTAAGGTTAACTAGCCTCCTCATATTTATGAGAGAGGCCAAGAATAATTTATAAGTATCACTAAAGCTTATAATTTCCCTTTTAAAAAGAAATAAAAAACAACTGAGACTCTTAACAATGTAAAATGATTATAAATGAATAACTATTAGGGAATTGACTAGGCTTACCATAATTATTCTGGCTAGGCTTAGATTAAATAAGTAACTTGTTCTTGTCCATCGTATTCCCAGTTTAACAATTTGTATTTAGTACTCAGAAAAACTGTGTATCATAAACTCATCAGTAAATGGGTTTGTGATATTAAACTCTGTCAAGCACATTATTTTGCCATTCTCTCTTTATCTGAATCTGTTAACCCTTTACTTAACTACCTCTTCTCCTCTCCTTTTCTTCCCTCAATTCTTATTAACATTAACAGTTTTTATTTGAGCATTTGCCATGCTGTGTTCCAAGTTCTGTGCTAAGGACTTTACATATATAGTCTCAGCCAGGATAATTCACATTCTAAGTAAAATTGTTTGTGGTAGTAAATGACAGCTCCTCCATAAAAATACGTATGTTTCTGTTTGTCCTGAACACTCAGGAACAAAGGGCAATAGAACCTACTAGCAGTGAATGAAATCAAGTACCAGGGATGAGATTATATTTTTTTAAGGTGGACTTAGATTTGTAATCCAAGATAGCACACTTGCCTTTATATCTTTGTTCCTCTCCAGAAATTTCATTGACATAATTAGTAAAGATATGTAACAATAATAATAAAACAGGATAGGATTCTCTCCGAGAACTAGAAATTTTTAAGAATTCCTGGAAGATGGAAAATATATGAATGGATACACGAATAGCCAAAATAGAAAACCAAACAAAATACTAGGAGCTGGATGCTTACATGAAGGGAGCCATTCTTAGCAAAATCCTGATGAAGCAGATAGCATAGTCAGCAGGTTACAAATAAGTGGATTTGCCTGTTGGGTAGTCATCAGAGTAATTCGTCGAAAGTCTTGCTCTGGCAGAAAGACAAAGTCATAGGTCTTCATAAATCGGGCTG
Organism: Cacajao melanocephalus; assembly: GCA_963573385.1. Taxonomy (NCBI): domain Eukaryota; kingdom Metazoa; phylum Chordata; class Mammalia; order Primates; family Pitheciidae; genus Cacajao; species Cacajao melanocephalus. Next base: position 147,057 of record CAUYLG010025033.1, on the reverse strand, counting down.
GTAATGTAAATTTGAATATTTTGAAGGTGTGTGTTAGTTGTGAGTCCTGTGGAGAGCCAAAGCAAACCAGACTCAACTAAAAACATTGAAATTCTGAATTCAAAAAAAGTTGTTTAAAGGTCCTGGACAGATATTTTGAGATAATGGGCTGCTGAGTCCTGAGTCCCCAGTAGAGCCTTAACATTGCACATGTCAATAGAGATGTGAATGTTGCCTCCTGGAGTTGTACAACAAGGGGATCCTGTTAAGTCATTGTCTGTATATATGGAACAAATAATTTATAGCATTTATTCCATGAAAAAGCTCTAAAAATTGTTTTCTAAACAAAATTTCTGCCTGGAGAGTTCTTTGTGACTGCTGTTCGTGTTTAAATGGTAGAACTGAACATCAGATGTCTCTGAACCTCAAATAAATCCAGTGGGTGGGGTAAAAAGTAAAGGTTGATCTACCCAGAAGTAAAATGTTCAGATGTTTCCATCTGAAGTATACCAGACTTTTTCTCACCTCTGTACCCATCAATAATCTGTTTGGAAGACAAATTGCTTTCTCCTACTATACTGTCAACACAACACATTTTTGTGACCAGATGTGTGGAGGTGTTTTTCCTCACCAAGCACTCTCCAGTTCTCTGTAGGTAGCAACTGGGTTTGCTTACCCAGTTGTCTACAATTGTTGTTAAATTGTCTTCAATTTAACTCAACTCTGACACTATCTACCCAGGGATAGTGTAGACCCCACAGGTTGAGAGCTCAGTCCCACAGGACTGTCCCCCTCTTGAGATGCTAGTCACAAGTTCCAGGTTGTGACCTATACTTCTGACCAGCTGGCTGTAAATCAAGGATTCCCATATCTTCTTCTAATCTTTGATCATTTGCTAAAATAGCTCACAGAACTTAGAGAAACACTTGTATTTATTTACTGGTTTGCTATAAAGGATGTTACAAGAGGTAAAAGATGTTACAATGACAAACAGCCAGGTAGAAGAAATGCATAGGGAAAGGTATGTAGGAAAGGATGCAGAGCTTCTATGCTGTCTTTAGGAGCATCACTCTTCACTATCTCCAAATGTTCAGCATCCTGGAAGCTTTAGGAACCTTGCATTTTAGTTATTTTTGTGGAAGCTTCATCATATAGGTTTGATATTTACTAGGTCAATCTCCAGGACCTCCTCCCTTCTCAGAGGTTGGTGGATGGGGCTGAAAGTTCCAGGCTTCACATCATGGCTTGGTCTTTCTTTTGACCACCTTCCATTCAGGAACCCACCAAGAGTCACTTCATTAAACAAAAGATGCTCCTATCACCTAGGAAATTCCAAGGGATTCAGAGCTCTGTGTCAGGAACCAAGGTCAGAAGCGAAATAAGAGAACAAAAGATGCACCTGGCACCCTGATCACTCAGGAAATTACAAGAGTTTTAGGACCTCTGTACCTGGAACTGGAGTTGAAGACCAAAATATATGTTACTATAAACCACAATATCACAGTTTGTCAACATAACAAACCACTTGCCATTTAGAAGATAGGTTTATTGGACTTGTACAACTGTACAGGAGTAAGTCCATACCGAATCAGTCTACTTTTCATTTATAAATATGACTAGAACACCGATAGCAACAGTGAAAACTCAAGAAATGAAGCAAGTAGGACGTGTAAAAATATTATTGCTCAGGATGCACTTCATTCTTGAAGCCAAATCAGTTTGGTATAAAAATTGAGACAGAGGACCACAGGATTTGTGAAAATTAAAAGTATGATAGTTGACTTTTGTTAAACAGAAAGGCAAAATATTAGGATAGAGTTAATGAGCATTTTGGAAAGTAAAGCTAAAGACATACATTTTAAGATATGAGATAAGGGGGCAAATATGAGAGAAAAGAGACCTGAAGAGAGTAAAAGTTCCAACTTCTGTTTAATAAACAAAGAAGCAAACAAAAATACAGGGAAGATGTATTTACAAACATAATAAAAGAAAATTTTCCTCTGTTGAAGAAAATACCAGTCTTCAGATAGATAGGGGCAGCTGATTATCAACAGAAAAAGGAAAACAGAGATTGACTGGACACTTGCTGTGTAATTCAAAAGTTGAAAGAGAACATCTTAAGCCCTTTCAGAAAGATAAACTGGCAATCTCAGAGAATGAAAATTGGATAGGCCGGGCACGGTGTTTCATGCCTGTAATCCCAGCACTTTGGGAGGCCAGGGCAGGTGGATCACAAGGTCAGGAGTTCAAGACCAACCTGGCCAATATAGTGAAACACCATCTCTACTAAAAATATAAAAATTAGCTGGACGTTATGGTGGGGGCCTGTAATCCCAGCTAATTGGGAGGCTAAGGCAGAGAATTGCTTGAACCCAGGAGGCGGAGGTTGCAGTGAACCAGTATTGCGCCACTGCACTCCAGTCTGTGCAACAGAGCAAGACTCTGTCTCAAAAAAAAAAAAAAATTGGATAGTTTTCTCATTGGCAAACTGAGGGCTAGAAGGCAGTGGATCAGGGCCATTGAAGATCTGATGAAAGTGAATAGCCAAGCTAATATTCAAGAGTTGGGGGAAAAGTAAGACATTTTGGATCTCTAGGGACTGAAAATTATTTCTAGACTAGAAACAGATTCCAGAATTTTGGAAAATTTAATATGAAAAAATGGTTCAGTCAATAAGAAAAAAGTAAGTTATTTAGTTTTTGGTACTGGCATATCTAGGAGAAAATAAAATTGGGCCCACATCTTAGACTACTTACAAAAGTAAATTCTATTAGAATCAAGAGATTAAATACAAAAAAATATAAATCTTTCAAGAAAAATCTAGTAGGCTGCATGTAAAATCTAGGAGTTGAAGTCACTATCTTGAAACTTAATTAGCTCAAAAGCTATAAGAGACATTGATTAAATACAATTTTAAAATTATGTATCCCCCTCCCCCAGAAGCCTTAACAAAGTCAATAGTCTGTAAATTTGGAAACAGCATTGATGCCTAGATAACAAGAAGTAAATAGTCTTCTGTATATACAAAGAATACTTCAAAATTGACAAGAAAAAGACAAACCCAGTGGAAAAATAGGCAAAAGATATAAATAGGCAATTCATATAAGATTAAATCCAAATGAACAGTAAAGCACATGAACACTGTTCAGTTTCAGTCCGTTATGAGTCTACAAATTAAAACAACCATGAGATCATTTCATCTGTCTGGCAAAATATCAATTATTATTGGCAGGGATGTAGTGAGAAAACTGCTCCCTTAGTTATGGGTAGAAATGTGAAGTATCACAGCTTATTGGAAAGCACTTTGATAATATCTGTCAAAACTTACAAGAACTGTATCTTCCAAGCCAGTACTCCTACTATTGGGAATTCAGTACATAAAAGCACCAATATATAGGGACATTTATACAAGGATATTTGTTAAATCATTGTAATGAGGAAAAAGTAAAGAATGCCACCAACAGGGAAATGAGTGTATAAATCATGATACAGCCACACTATGTAGTACAGTGCAGCCTGTGAAAAGACTTGGACCTCAAGGGTTTTCTGAGAGGTATTATACTTGAGAAAAGGAAAGATGTAGGAAACGGTAATATTACTTACTTAGTCTTTATGTATACCACATTGTAGTATTCTAGTAGGTCCAGAAATATCTCTCTCAACTAGAAATTCTGAATAAAATATGTTTATTTAAATGTATAGCTGAGCTCACCAGGAAGAAAAACCTATGGAGGGTGAAAACAAAGAGGGAATTGGAAAAACCAGAGAAGTATAGGGGCTGGTATGTTAAAGTATTGCTATACCTTCTATAGCCTTCAAGCCAAATCTAACCGCCACCGCCTATTTTTGTGTAGTCTGAAAACTAAGAATGGATTTTACATTTTTAAATTCTTGAAAAAAGTCAAAAGAATAATAGTATTTTATAATCTATGTAAATTACATTAAATTCAAATTTCAGCCAGAGACAGTCGCTCACACCTGTAATCCCAGCACAGGAGGAGGTGGGTAGATCACCGGAGGGCAGGAGTTTGAGCCCAACCTGGCCAACATGGTGAAACGCCATCTCTACTAAAAATACAAAATTAACCAGGTGTGGTGGTGCATGCCTATAACCCAGCTACTTGGAAGGCTGAGGCAGGAGAACCGCTTGCACCTGGGAAGCAGAGGTTGCAGTGAGCCAAGATTGTGCCATCGTACACCTGCCTGGGCAACAAAACCGAAACTCTGTCTCAAAAAAAACAAAATTTAAATTTCAGTGTCCATAGATAAGATGTTATTGGAACACAACAATGGTGATCTGTTTACATGTTGTCTGTGGCTGGTTTCATGCTTTAGCAGCCGTGTTGAGCATTTGTACCTCACAGTGTGGTCTACAAAACCTCTGGTTCTTTATGGAAGAAGTTGCTGACTTCTGTGGCCTTGGGTGGGCCAGTTTGTCACTCTGTAGCAAAGGATGTGGATATCAATGTGTGGGGACACAACACTGGGCCTTCAGCCTGTGTCACAAAGGTAGTTGGAACCCAGATTCTCACATAAAGCTGACCCTTTGAAGAACATTATCTTCAGTAAAGGGATGAAATCAATTCAGCAGAATACATAAAGATAACAATAAACTTGACTGTTTAAAGTACTCTAAATATAAAGTTTCACCTGTGTCTTTTTAACTATGGACCTATTCTCATCACTGTGTGGGATTCAATTTTTTTTTTTTGAGTTGGAGTTTCGCTCTTGTCACCTAGGCTGGAGTGCAATGGCGCAATCTCAGCTCATTGCAACCTCCGCCTCCCAGGTTCAAGCGATTCTCTTGCCTCAGTCTCCCAAGTAGCTGTGATTACAGGTCCCCGCCACCACACCCAGCTAATTTTTTTTGTTTTTTTAGTAGAGATGGGTTTCACCATGTTGGACAGGCCTGTCTCAAACTCCTGACCTCAGGTGATCCACCCGCCTCGACCTCCCAAAGTGCTGGGATTTCAGGCGTGAGTCATCGTGGCAAATTTATACTACCTGCATTGTCTAGGAATCCTCAAACCATGAAATGGACATAACAACTGCTCTTGGAGTGGTAGTAGCACTCAGGCAGTGCACAGAGGCACTGCAAACCCTCCCTCGGCCCATCTAGGTCTCAAAGAAATCACAGAGATAATGCTCTACTGACGATCTCAAGATCTCTTAAGTTATACGACATGCAAGAAAACAGTCTGCCATCAGTGAGTTAGCAGACTTAAAACCAGCAGGGTTAGACTCCTAAGAAACAATCAAATAGATTTTGATGTAAACCTCGTCATCCATGAAGTATTCTTGCTTGGATTAGGACCTTCTATTTCATAAGAAACACAAGGGATAGAGGAAAAAGGTAAGCACCATGAGGAAACAGACAATTCAGAATGTTGACTTCCTATAAGACAATAGGCCTGACTCTTTGATAAGTTAATGTCATGAACAATAAAAAGGTTGGGGATTATTCCACAATAAACAAGACCAAGTGCACATAACAACCAAATGCAGTATGTAATCCTGAGGGGGGCAGAATCATTCTTGGGACTTGGGAAATTTTTAACATTGATTGAATACTAGATATTGTTATGGAATTATTGTTAATGTTCTTAAATGTGAGGATGGTAATGTAATTATATAGGAGAATGTCCTTGTTCTTAGGAATTATATGCGTAAGTATTTAGGAGTAAAGTGTTATGATGACTGCAACTTCCCCCCAACCCCATGCTTTTTTGAGGTGAAACTTATACACAGTAGAATGTACAAATCTCGACAATATAGCTTAGAGTTTTTACAGGTGTAACTACCATGCAGATTAAGATGTAGAGCATTTCCTGATTCTTTAGATGGTTCTCCTATTCCCCTTCCAATTCACTAAAAGTAACCACTATTTCATTTCTGTCAGTTACTTTGAAACTTAATTTCAAGTGGTGTGATGGAAATCAACACGCAGAGAAAGAAAGAAAGCAAATATGAAAAGATAATCTTAGAATCTAAGGAAGAATTTGGATGTTAATTATACCATTTATTCAGATTTTCGGTCTGAAATTTTTCATAGTAGAGTTGGAAAAATTGAAACAACATAGGAAAAAAGCAACGTAGAAAGTTCAGAAGAAACAATTGTCTCTAGGAAAAGAGTGAACATACTGGTATTCATTTGAGGATGTAGCAAGATAACACTTTAAAATATAAGTATGTCAAGTAATTTATAGCAAATTACAGAGCAAATGTTTAAATGTTATATAGAAATTAAAATATTTCTTTTAAAAAACTCAGTGAACAAGGTAAAGCTAGATTAAACCCAACCAAAGAATGAATTAGTGTACTCTGGAAAGCAAAGAAAGAGAGTTAGAGAAAATATAAAAGTGAAGTTAAGAGGTATGAAAAATGGAATGAACATTATATGCCTCAAAGGAGTTCCAAAAGGTAGGAATAGAAATAAATGAGTAGAGAAAAATTCAAATAAATTAGGGCTAACATTTACAAGTGACATGAATCTAACAATTTGGGAAGCACAATCTCTGAGTTGGACAAACAATTTGAATCCAGTATAGACAAAATAAATTGAAAGAATACTGTTTTAAAAGCACTCAGGGAAAAAATTATATACAAAAAAAATTATAATTAGGAAATGTTTTATGGCAGCTGTATAAATCAGAAGACAATAGAATAATATACTCCAAGTGCTGAGAGGAACCTGTAAATCTCTCAGCTAAGCTATACATTTAATTAGGTTAACTTGGACAAATGCATCATAAAGGCCTTTCCAGAGAACGAGTTTACCTTTCTTAGGCTCTGCTTGAAGGAATTGTCTAAGAAGGTTTACTATATAAAGGAAATTGAACACAGAAGAAATGAAAAGTAAAAATTAAAGATATGCAGAAGAAAACACAACAGAAAACTTTTGTGACCTGGGGTTTGGCAAAGATTTCTTAAATATGACGCCAAAAGCACAATCTATAATGAACATTTTAATTTATTGGATTAATCAAAATGTAATACTTCTGCTCTTCGAAAGACAATGTTAAAGGAATAAAAAGACAAACCACAGATTGACAATCTTTGCAAGCCATATATTTGATCAAGGGCATCTAGAATATATAAAGAACTCTGAAAACTCAATAATAAGAAAACAACTCAATTAAAAATGGACAAAGGATTTGAACAATTTCGTCAAAGATATATGGATGGTAATAAACACATGAGAAGATGCTCAACAACGTTAGTCATTAGGAAAATGCAAATTAAATAGGCACAAGATAACCTTTACATGCCTCCTAGAATGGCTGAAATTAGAGTGGCCATACCAAGTATTAGTGGGAATATGAAAGAACTAGAATTTCCATACATTGCTGATAGGAAGGTTTAATTGGTACGACCACTTTGGAATACAATTTGGCAGTTTTATTTAATGAAACCTTTTCAAAATCCCAACAGCTTTTTTTTTTTTTCCAGAAATAGAAAATCCATTCTAAAATTTATACAGAATCTCAAGGAATCCTATATAGCCAAAACAGTCTCAAAAAAGTACAGAGTTGGGGCATCATGCTTCCTGATCTCAAAACTTACTACAAAGTTACAGTAATCAAAACGAATAGTACTGGCATACAGATAGATGAGAGTCCTGAACTAAATCTTCACATGTATGGTCAGGTGATCTTTGACAAGAGTACCGAGACCACTCCATGGAGAAAAGAGACTCTCTTCAGCAAATGGTGTTGGAAACTGAATATCCACATGCCAAAGAATGAAGTGGTACCCTTCCCTTAAACCATGTACAAAAAGTAACACAAAATGGATCACAGACTTGAACATAACAGGTAAAGCCATAAAACTTTTGCATGAAAACATAGGACAAAAGCTTCATAACTTTGGATTTGGCAATGATTTCTTGGTTGTAATGCCAAAAGCCCAGGGAACACTAGAAAAATTGGACTATTATCAGAATTTAAAACTTCTGATCATCAAAGGATATAATCAACAGAGTGAAAAGCCAACCTGGAATGGGAGAAATACTTGCAAATCAAACATCTGATAAGGGGTTAATATCCAGAATATAAAAAACTCCTGTAATAGCTTACAACCCTGTTTAAAAAAAAAAATGAGCAGAGGACTTGAACAAACGTTTCTTTAATGAAGATATCCAGATGGCCACCCTTAAATGAAAAGATGCTCATCATTGTTAATTATTAGGAACATGCGAATCATAAACCACAATGAGATACCACCTCACACCCATTAGGATGTCAGCTATCAAACAGACAGAAAATAACAAGAGTTTTAGACCGCTGGTGTACTGTTAGTGGAAATGTAAAATGACACAACTGCTATGGAAAACAGTATAGAGGTTCCTCAAAAAACTAAAAATAGAATTGCCATATAATCCAGTAATTCTCCTTCTGGATATATACCCAAAATAATTGAAAGCAGGATCTCAAAGAGATATTTGTATGCTCATGTTCATAGCACCATTATTCCCCATAGTAGCCAAAAGGCAGAAGCAACCCAGGTGTCTGTTGATGGAGGAGTGGATGAACAAAATATGGTATGTATGTACATTGGAATATTATTCAGCCTTAAAACAGGACATTCCTGTTTTTTTTCATGTTGTAGTATGAATACTACAACATGAATAAATCTCTAGGACATTATGTTAAGTGAAATGAGCCAGTCATAAAACAACAAATACTGTATGATTCTACTTACTGAGGTACCTAGAGTATTCAGACTCATAGAGAAACAGAGTAGAATGGTGCTTGCCAGGGGCTGGGGGAAGGGGTGGTGGAGAGTTGTTTAATAGTTATAGAGTGTTAGTTTTGCAGGGTGAAAAGAGTTCTGGAGATTGGTTGCACAACGTTGTGAATGTACTTAACACTACTGAACTGTACACTTAAAAATGGTTAAGGTAGTAAGCGGTATATTTTACCACAGTTTTGTGAAATGATCGTATTGTAGTTAAGTAAAACGTTAGGCTGGAGACGGTGGCTCACACCTGTAATCCCAGTGCTTTGGGAGGCCAAGGCAAGAGAATCACTTGAGGCCAGGCGTTCCATACCAGCCAGGGCAACATAGTAAAACCCTGTATCTACAAAAAAGAGTGTTTAATTAGCTAGATGTGTTGGTATACATCTATAGTCCTAGCTACCTGTGAGGCTGAGGCGGGAGGATCACTTGTGCCCAGGAGTTAAAAGCTGCAGTGTGCTCTGTGCACCACTGCACTGCAGCCTGAGTGAAAGAGCGAGACCCTGTCTACTCTTCTCCACAAAAAGTCAAACATACACTTAGCATATCACCCAGCCCTCGTACTCCTTGGTATATACCCAAGAGAAAAGTGAGCATATGTTCATACAAAGATTTGTATACAGATGTTCTTGTCATAGCCCCAAACTGGAAACAACTCAAATGTCTGTAAACAGGTGAATGGTTGAATTGTGGTATATCTATAAAAGAGAATACTACTCAGAAGAAAGGAATGAACTACTGATGCACACAACATAGATGAATCTCAGAGTAATTCTGCTGAGTGAAAGGAGTCAGACAAAAAATAATTATACCTTTTAAAATTCAATTTACATAAAACTCTAGAAAATGCAGACTTCTATAGTGACAACAGATTTATATTTGCCTGAGCACAGGGCTATGGCAGGATGGAAGGTTTACACAGGAGCACAAGAAACCTTTCAGAAAGTGATAGATGTGTTCATTATCTTGAATGTGATGATAGTTGCATGGGTATATAATCTCAAAATATATCAGATATCTCCAGTTATGTACTCTGAATCATTGCAGTTTATTGTCTGTCAGTTATACCTAGATAAATATGGTTTTTTTTTTTAATTAAGAGCCTTTAAGAAAGCTGGTAGTACTGTGGAAATATTATATGAAATAGACTTTGAGGGAAATAATTATTATTAAAATTTTTTTTTTCAACTTTTATTTTAGATTCATGTCCAACTTTGTTATCTGTGTATATTGCACAATGCTGAGGTTTGGTATACAAATGATCCCATCATCTAAGTACTGAGCATGGTACCCAATAGTTTTTCAACCTTTGCCCTCCCCACTCTAGTAGTCTCCAGTTTCTGTTGTTGCTGTCTTTATATCCATGAGAACCCAATGTTTAGCTCCTACTTATAAATAAGAACATCTGGTATTTGGTTTTTCTCTTCCTGTGTTAATTTGCTTACGATAATGGCTTCCAGCTGCATCCAGGTTGCTGCAAAGGACATGATTTCATTCATTTTTATGGCTGCATAGTGTTCCATGGTGTATATATACGTTTTCTTTACGCAAATCACCATTGATGGGCAACCAGGTTGATTCCATGCCTTTGCTATTGTAAATAGTGCTGCAGTAGATGTGGTTTTTTTGTAGAATGATTTGTTTTCTTTTGGGTATATACCCAGCAATGAGATTGCTGGATTGAATGTTAGTTCTATTTTAAGTTCTTTGAGAATCTCCAAATTGCTTTCCACAGTGCCTAAACTAATTTATATTTCCACCAACAGTGTATAAGCTTTCCCTTTTCTCTGCAGCTTTGCCAGTGTCTGTTGTTTTTTGACTTTCATAATAGTCATTCTGACTGGTATGAGATGGTATCTCGTTGTGATTTTGATTTACATTTCTCTGGTGATTAGTAATATGGAGCCGTTTTTCATGTTTGTTGGCCATTTGTATGTCTTCTTTTGAGATGTATCTGTTCATGTCTTTTGCCCATTTTTAATGGGGTGTTTTGGTTTTTTTGCTTGTTGAATTGTTTAAGTTCCTTTTAGAGTCTCAATATTAGACCTTTTTCAGATGTATAGTTTGTGAATATTTTTTCTCATTCTGTAAGTTGTCTGTTTACTCCATTGATAAAGTTTATTTTGCTGTGTGAAAGCTCTTTAGTTTACTTAGGTCCCACTTGTGAATTTTTGGTTTTGTCATGATTGCTTTTGAGGACTGGATCATAAATTCTTTCCCAAGACCAGTGTCCAGAATGGTGTTTCCTAGGTTTTCTTCTAGGATTCTTATAGTTCAAGGTCTTACAGTTAAATCTTTTAATTCATTTTCAGTTAATTTTGTATATGGTGAAAGGTAGGGGTCCAATTTCATTCTTCTACAACTATACCAGCCAGCTTTACCAGCACCATTTGCAGAATAGGGAGTCCTTTCTCAATTACTTGTTTTTATCAACTGTATTAAAGATCAGGTAGCTGTAGTCGTACAACTTTATTTCTGGGTTCTGTATTGTGTTCATTGGTCTATGTGTTTGTTTTTGTACCATTACCATGCTATTTTGACTGCTATAGCTTTATTGTATAGTTTGAAGTCACGTAATGTAATGCCATTAGCTTTGTTCTTTTTGCTTAGAATTGCCTTGGCTGTTTGGGCTCTTTTTTGGTTCCATATGAATTTTAAATAGTTTATTCTAGTTCTGTGGGAAAAAATCATTGGTAGTTTGATAGGAATGGCATGGAATCTGTAGATTGCTTTGGGCAGTATGGCCATATTAATGATATTAATGTTCCAATCCATGAGCATAGAATGTTTTTCCACTTGTTTATGTCATCTGTAATATCTTTTAGCAGCATTTTGTACTTCTTCTAGAGATATTTCACCTCCTTGGTTAAACGTATTCCTTGGTATTTTATTTTTGTGTGTGGCTGTTGTAAATGGGATTACATTCTTGATTGAGCTCTCAGCTTGATTGTTACTGATGAAAAGAAATGCTACTGATTTTTTTACACTGATTTTTTATCTTAAAACTTTACTGAAGTTGTCTATCAGTTCCAGGAGCCTTTTGGCGGAGTCTTGAGGGTTTTCTGGGTATAGAATCATACTGTCTGCATAGAGAGAAAGAGTTTGACTTCATATTTTCCTATTTTGATCCCTTTTATTTCTTTCTCTTGTCTGATTGCTCTAGCTAGCACCTCCAATTGTATGTTGAATAGGAATGGTAAGAGTGGGCCATCCTTGTTTTGTTTTAGTTCTCAAGGGGAATGCTTCCAGTTTTTGCCCATTCAGTATGATGTTGGCTATGGGTTTGTCAGATAGCTCTTATTATTTTGAGGTATGTTCCCTCAATGCCTAGTTTCTTGAGGTTTTTTTAAAATCATAAAGTAGTGTTATATTTGTATTTTATTGAAAGCTTTTCCACGTCTACTGAGATGATCATGTGGTTTTTGTTTTTAATTCTGTTTATGTGGTGAAACATTTATTGATTTGTATGTGTTGAACCAACCTTGCATCCCTGGAATGAACTCAACTTGATCATGGTGAATTAACTTTTTGATGTACTATTGGATTCAGTTTGCTATTATTTTATTGAAGATTTTTGTATCTGTGTTCATCAGGGATAATGATCTGTAGTATTTTGTTTTGTTTTGTTGTGTTGTGTTGTGTCTTTGCCAGGTTTTGGTATCAGGATGATGCTGGCTTCATAGAATGAGTTAAGGAAGAGATCCTTCTCCTCAATTTTTTAGAATAGTTTCATTCGTATTGGTACTGCTTCTTCTTTGCGCATCTGGTAGAATTTGTGTATTCCTCTGGTCCGCGGCTTCTTTTGCTTGAGGTTTTTTTTTAAATCATTGATTAAATTTCAGAACTTGATATTGGTCTGTTCAAGGTTCCAATTTCTTCCACATTCAATTTTGCGAAATTGTGTGTTTCCAGGAGTTCATCCATTTCCTCTAGATGTTCTAGTTTATTTACATAAAAGTATTTATTTTAGTCTCTGGGGGTCTTTTGTATTTCTGTGAGACCTTTTTCATTTCTGATTGTGCTTATTTGGATTTTTCTCTGTTTCTTTGTTAATCGAGATAGTGATCTGTTGATCTTATTTATCTCTTCAAAGAACCGACTTTTGATTTCATTGAGTCTGTATGGATTTTGGGGTCTCAGTTTTCAATTCTACTCTAGTTTTAGTTCTTTATCTGCTGGTTTTGGGGTTAGTTTGTTCTTGTTTTTCTAGTTCCTCTGGGTATGCTGTTAGATCATTACTTTGAGAATTTTCTAACTTTTTAAGGTAGGTATTTAGCACTTTAAACTTTCCTCTAAGACTGCTTTTGCTGCATCCCGAAGATTTTGGTATGTTGTGTCTCTGTTTTCATTTATTTCAAAGAATTTTTTTATTTTTGCTTTGATTTCATTGTTTACCCAAAGGTCATTCAGCAACAAATTGTTTAATTTCCACATAATTATGTGGTTTGGAGAGACGTTTTTGGTACTGATTTTTGTTTTTATTTCGCTGTGGTCCAAGAGTATGGTTGGTATGATTTTGATTTTTTTTTAATTTATTGAGAGTTGTTTTATGGTCAAACATGTGGTTGGTTTTGGCATATGTTCCATATGCTGATGAGAAGAATATATATTCATTGGTTGATGGGTGAAGTATTCTGTAGATGTCTATTAGATCCAATTTGTCAGGTGTCGAGTTTAAGTTCAGAATTTCTTTGTTAGTTTTCTTTCTCAGTGATCTGTCTAATGCTGTCATTGGGGCATTGAAGTCCCCCACTATTATTGTGTGCCTGTCTGAGTCTTTTCATACATGTAGAAGTATTTGTTTTATGCATCTGGGTGCTCCAATGTTGGATGTGTACATATTTAAGATAATTAAGTCTTCTTATTGACTTGAACCCTTATTATCATGTAATAATTGTCTTTGTCTTTTTTTACTATTGTTGGTTTAAAGTCTGTTTTATCTGATATCTGATATAAAAATAGCGAACCAGGTGCTCATGCCTACAATCCCAGCACTTTCAGAGGCCAGAGTCAAGGAATCACTTGAGTCTAGGAGTTCAGAATCAGCCTGGGCAACATGGCAAGACTATTTCTACAAAAAATAAAAAAATTAGCCTGGCATGCTGGCACACATCTGTAGTCCCAGCTACTTGGGAGGCTAAAGTGATAGGATCAGTTGAGCCCGGGAGGCGGAGGTTGCAGTGAACCAAGGTTGTGCCATCTCACTCCAGCCTGGGTGACAGAGTGAGACCCTGTTAAAAAAATAAATAAATAAAAATAACAGGTATCCCTCTTCCTTTTCATTTTCCATTTGTGTGGTAGATCTTTCTTCAGTCCTTTACTTTGAGCCTACGGATGTCATTATGTGTAGTATGGGTCTTGTTTTTTAATTAACTATCCGCTGTGTGCCTTGTATGTGGGGTCTTTAGACTATTTGTATTCCAGATTAATAACCAACAAATGAGGTTTTGATTCTGTCATGCAGTTGTTAGCTGATTGCTCTGTAATATCTTTTGTGTGGCTGCTTTATAGGGTCTGTGAACTATGTACTCAAGTGTGTTTTTGTGGTAGCAGTTGTTCTTTTGTTTCCATGTTTAGAACTCTCAAGAATCTTTTAAGGCTGGTCTAGTGGTAACAGACCTTTAGTTTTCCTTTTATTTGTCTGGAAAAGATTTTATCTCTTCTTCACTTATGAAGCTTAGGTTGGAGAGATTAAATGTTTGGTGGGAATTACTTTAAGAATGCTGAAAATAGGCACCCAATCTCTCCTGGCTTGTAAGGTTTCTGCTGAGAATTCTGCTGCTAGCCTAATGGGGTTCCCTTGGTATGTGATCTGACCTTTTTTTCTAGCTGCCTTTAAGAGTTTTCCTTTACTGTTGACCTTGGACAGTCTGGTGGCTGTATGGTTTAGTGATGTTTGTTTTGTATAGTAGTATCTTGCAGATGTTCATTGGATTTTCTGTATCTGGATATATACTCCTCTAGAAAGACTTGGGACGATTTTTTTTTTTGTTCCCTCAAATACGTTTTCCAGATTATTTACTTTTTTCTTTTTTTTTTTTTTTTAAGACGGAGTCTTACTCTGTCGCCCAGGGTGGAGTGAAGTGATCTCGGCTCACTGCAACCTCTGCCGCCCAGGTTCAAGCAATTCTCCTGCCTCAGCCTCCCGAGTAGCTGGGATTACAGGCGCCTCCCACCATGCCCAGCTAATGTTTGTGTTTTTAGTAGAGGCAGGGTTTCACCATCTTGGCCAGGCTGGTCTTGAACTCATGATCTCATGATCCACCCACCTTGGCCTCCCAAAGTGCTGGGATTACAGGTATGAGCCACCACCCCCAGCCTTTTTCTTTTTCTCTCTCAGGTATGCCAGTAATTCATAAGTTTGGTCACTTTACATAACCTTGTATTTGTTGAAGACCTGGTTCATTTTTTAAAACTCTTTTTCCTTTATTTTTGTTGAACTTAGTTTGAAAGACTGGCCTTTGGGCTCTGAAATTCTTTCTTCTAATGGGTCTAGTTTATTGATAAAGCTTCAATTGTGTTTTAATATTAAGTGAGTTTTTCCATTGTAGAAGCTCTGATTGATTTCTTTTCTTTACAATGTTTATCTCTTCCTTCATTTCCTGAAATGCTTTAGAAGTTTTTTTGTTTATTTGCTTGTTGGGTTTTTGTGTGTGTGAAACAGGTTCTCACTGTTTTGCCCAGGCTGGAATGCCATGGCACAATCATGACTCACTGCAGCCTTCACTTTCCAGGCTCAAGTGATCCTCCTGCCTCAATGTTCTTTGAGCATAGTGCAGTTAAAGTAGAAATTAATAACAATGGTAGAAAACTGAGTTTTTCGAAATTTGAACACACTTCTAAGCAGTCATGGATCAAAGAAAAAAATTTTAATGGAAATCAGAAAACATCTTTGTAAATAATGAAATTATTACACATCAAAACTTATAAAAATATACCTGCAGTCATTCTTAGTGAATATTTATAGCTATAAAAAGTTTATGTAAGAGCCAGGTGCAGTGGCTCATGCATGTAATCCCAGCACTTTGGAAGGCCGAGGCAGACGGATCACCTGAGGTCGGGAGTTTGAGACCAGCCTGACCAACATGGAGAAACCTTGTCTCTACTAAAAGCAAAAATTAGCTGGGCATGGTGGCTCATGCCTGTAGTCCCAGCTACTCAGGAGGCTGAGGCAGGAGAATCGCTTGAACCCAGGAGGCGGTGGTTGCAGTAAGCAGAGATCACGCCATTGCATTCCAGCCTGAGTGACAGAGCAAGACTCCATCTCAAAAAAAAAAAAAAGTAATTCAGAGGTTGGGCGTAGTGGCTTGCACCTGTAATTCCAACATTTTGGGAGGCCAAGGCAGAAGGATTGTTTGAGCCCAGGAGTTCAAGACCATCCTGGGCAATGTAACCAAACCGTATCTCTACGAAAAATTAGCCAGGTGTGCTAGCATGTGTTTGTAGTCCCAGCTACTGGGGAGGATGAGGCAGGAGAACCCAGGATTTTGAGGCTTCAGTAAGGTATGATTGTGCTGCTGCACTCTAGCCTGAGCAACTGAGTCCCTGTCTTAAAAGAAAAGACTTTCTAGATCCTGGAGTATATGCAGTAACTAAAAAGAATAAATCTATATGTCCTTTGAGATTTTTATTTTTATTTTTTGAGACTGAGTCTTACCCTGTTGCCCAGAATGGAATGCAGTGGTGCAATCACAGCTAACTGCTGCCTTGACTTCCCAGGCTCAGGTGATCCTCTCATCTCAGCCTCCAAGTAGCTAAGACCACAGGCATGTGTCATGCCTAATTTTTTATTTTTTATTTTTGTAGAGATAGGGCCTTGCTGTGTGGCCCAGGCTGGTCTCAAACTCTTGAGCTGAAGCAGTCCTCCCTCTTTGGCCTCCCAAAGTGCTGGGATTATAGGCATGAGCCACTGCACCTGGCCCTGAGATATATTTGAATAATTTGTAAAAATCTGTTAATTATGGTTATCAGAGGCATCAGTATATTCCCTGGGACAAGAAAAAGGGACTAACCTTTTACTTTATACTTAATACCCTTATTTCACATAATGTCAAGGTGTCTGTTTTTAATTATTGTTCAAGGTGATTATATCTTTGTTCATGTATTATTTAGAGTAATTATATCTCATTTAGCTATTTCTTTCTTGATAGATATTTAGGTGATGTTGCATTATTTGTTTAAGTACATATATCCTGAAACACTGTGGGAATATTTTTATTGGGGAGGATAAATAAAAACCTTGAAATAATTATTGGGTCTTAGAATATACACAACAAAAACTTTGCAATAACTTAATATCAGAAAAGATTTTGATTCTCAACAAGTGTATGAGACTTCCTTTTGCCACAGGATCCTGGCCAACATAGAATATTAACAGATTTTTAAAAGCATTACCAATCTAATAAAATTTAAAGTATATTTGACCTGAGTCCTGTATTTATTGTTTGTCTGTATATTATATGATAATAGTTTGTCTGTATATTATATGACAATAAAAAATTAACCAAAACAAATGTTAGACTCACCTGATTACCCTAAAACACAGCTTATTTTAAGCTTGTCTGTTTAGGCTTATAAGCCAAAAGAAAATTTCTCTAAAATTTTTTAATTTAATGGTTTATTGAGCTATAAATGAAAAACCATACAGTCTACCCATTTAAAGTATAAAATGTTTTTTGTATATTCACAAAGTTCGGCCATAATTTATTTAAAATATTTTTTTCACCCCAGAAAGAAACACTATACCTGTTAGCAGTCACTTCCCATTCCTCCCAACCCTAGGTAACCACTCATTTACTCTCTGTCTCTATGGATTTGCCTGTTCTCTGGCGTTTCATATAAATGAAATCATACAGTATGTGTTTGTGACTGACTTCTTTTACTTAGCATAATGTTTCCAAAGTCCATCCACATTGTACCCTGTATCACTCCTGCATGCTTTCTTATAGCTCAATAATATCCCGTTGGATGTACATACCACATTTTGTTTACACATTTATCAGCTGATGGACATTTGTGTTGTTTCTACTTTTTGGCTATTATGAACAATGCTGCTGTAAACATTCATGTTCAAGGTTTTCTGTGGACATACGATTTCATTTATGCCTCTAGTAACCTTTTAAGGGACTGGCAGAATGTTTTTCAAAATGGCTACACCATTTTACTTTCTCATCAGCATGAGGCTTCTGTTTTTTTTTTTCCACATCACTGCCAATACTTGTTTATTCTTTGTTATTTTTATTATAGCCATCCTAATGGGTATGAAATGGTATCTCATTTTGGGTTTTATTTGTATTTCCCTGATAGCTAATAATGTGAAGCATTTTTTTGTGTGATTGTTAGCTTCTGTATATCTTTGTGAAGGAAGAATTTGCTTTTATAAATAGTTTTACATGCAATTCATAGATAAATATCAAAGATATGAGACAAGAAAAATTACAAAAGTTTTTGAACAATGCTCTAATAATTGGACAGAAAAGAGAAAGTAGCCAAGATTATTTCCTCTAGAGATGGGAAAATGTACATGTTCTCCAAGGATCTGTGACACAACAGAAGAAAGAAATGGAGATGACAAGAATAAAACTGAATGTTCTAGGGACCCAAAAGGGAAATACTGACGATAGGTAAGCTATCTTCAGTATAAGGTAGACTAGGTAAGCTGTCTTCAAAATAAGATAGACTAAATGAAACGATTGTCATATCAAAAAATATGATAGTAGCTAGCCCCGGATGTGGCCTTTTACATCACTAAACGAAAACCATACTTATAAGTTGTATATAGTGTTGTAAAGAAAATTGCCTGTTTTAGGTATTTCAAAATTGGTGACTTTGGTTTAGCATTTAGAAAAGATTGTTCATAAGGTTTTTAAACCTTTTATTTAAAAAATTTTAAACATCTGGCTAGGCACGTTGGCCCACGCCTGTAATCCCAGCACTTTGGGAGGCCAAGGTAGGCGGATCACCTGAGGTCAGGAGTTCGAGACCAGCCTGGCCAATATAGTTAAACCCCGTTTCTACAAAAAAATACAAAAATTAGCCAGGTGTTGTGGTACACACCTGTAATCCCAGCTACTTGGGAGGCTGAGGCAGGAGAATTGCTTGAACCTGGAAGGCAGAGGTTGCAGTGAGCTGAGATCATGTCACTCCACTCCAGGCTGGGTGACAGAGCAAGACTCCATCTAAAAAAAAAAAAAAGAAAAGAAAATTTAAAACACTTATATGGAAAAGTATAAATGACAACATATTAAACAGCTGTGTTTAGTCACCTACAATGAACAAACACTAACTTTTTGTTATATTTGCTTCATATTATACATAGGTGTACAAATTTAGGTTCCCTTACCAGTCCTATTTCTCTGCTGAGCATTCATCATCCCATCTTGTCCCCAAAAAGACAGTCACTATGATAAATGTCAGGTACCTTCAATCATATTTTTATATTTCGTTACATATATGGGTAACCATAAACCAGTGTTTTTGTTTTTTTAGTTTGTAAGGTGGTATAATACTATATATAATGGTCAGCATCTTTTTCTTTTTATTCAAAATTATAATTTCAAGGTGTATATGTTTATGTGTTGATATATACAGATATTTCATTCAGTACTGTTATCAAGTATTCCAGCTTCTTAATATACCACAGTTTATCTTTTTCTCCATTGATGAGCATTTAGGTTATATTCAGATACTTTTGTTATGACAAACAGTGCTATAATATGAACATTCTTGTACTAGTCTCTTTATACACATATAACAAGGTGTCACAAACCTGAAAGTGGAGTTCCTTGGACAGGGAATACGATTAGAAGAGACTATCCTTTCCCCAATTTATGTTCTTGGCACCTTTGTCAAAAATGAGTTCACTGTAGATGTATGGAATTATTTCAGTGTTCTGTATTCTGTTCCATTGGTCTATCTGTCTGTTTTTATGCCACTACCATGCTGTTTTGGTTACTATAGCTTTGTAGTATAATTTGAAGTCAGATAATGTGATTCCTGCAGTTTTTTTCTTTTTGCTTAGAATGGCTTTGGCTATTCTGGTCCTTTTGTAGTTCTATATAAATTTTCGGTTTATATTTCTATTTATCTGAAGAATGTCTTTGGTATTTTCGTAGGGATTGCATTGAATCTGTAAATTGCTTTGGGTAGTATGGACATTTTAGCAATATTGATTCTTCAATCCATGAACATGGAGTGTCTTTGCATTATTTTGTGTGTCCTCTTCAATTTCTTACGTCAGTGTTTTACAGTTTTCATTGTAGAGATCTTTCACTTCTTTGTTTTTAATTTTATTCCTAGGTATTTTATTTGTAGCTATTGTAAATGGAGTTACTTTCTTGATTTTTGTTTCGGATTGTGTGCTGTTGGCATGTAGAAATGCTACTGACTTTTGTATGTTAATTTTGTATCCTGCAACGTTACTGAATTTGTCAGTTATAATTGTTTTTCGGCGGAGTCTTTAGGTTTTTCCAAATATAAGATCCTATTTTCCACAAACAAGGATAATTTGACTTTTTCTTTCCAATTTGGATGCCTTTTATTTCTTTCTCTTACCCGATTACTCTAGCTAGGACTTCCAATAGTATGTCGAATAACAGTGGTCAAAGTGGGCATCCTTGTCTTGTTCTAGATCTTAGGGGAAAGGCTTTCAGGTTTTTTCATTAATTATGATTCTAGCTGTGGGCCTGTTGTCTGATTGATGAAAAGTCTGAAATGGTACCTAAAATTACTAAATTAATTTTAGCAACTGTGAGATGATTTTAGTTCAGTGAGAACAGCTTATCTATTTTGGTTTACTCAGTGAGTAGAGTAGCGTCTAATACTGAGTAAATGTTCTGTAAGTATTTTTGAAATAATGAGTCTTTGGGTTTACCATAGCCTGGGGTTTGTATACAAATATCTGTTGATTGGTGTTAATCCTGATGGTATCCAAAGTAAAGGAAGGACAAAGGGAAAAGATAGGACAATACTGACTGGATGCTTCAAAATCATGCCCTAGTTGTGCTATAATCAAACAAGAAGTGTTTATGGAATGGAAAGATTAAGGAAAAGGTATGTTCTTGTTTTAGCCAGTTTGGGAATAAAACTAATACCAGAAACTTTTAACTTTCACTATTACAAATAAATAGTTCTAATGGAATAGGTTGAAAGTAAAGGGACATCATTAGAGTAAATGCTAGAGCTTCCTTCTCCTTTTATTTTTAACAACAGAGAAGTAGAATCTAAGATCTGCAAGTGATAAAAGAGGGTGATCCATTCAATGTCTATGTAGACAGGAAGAATAATAATACCTTTTACATAGTAGTACAGTTTGTAAAAACACTTTCACTTACTCTCATTTAATCTTCATAGCAACTTGATGAGGTAGAATACTAGAGGAAGCAGTATTAGCTCAGGTTGGTACTTAAATTACTGTGTTTAAATTTCAGTAAAATAGCTATGGAATCCAGGACATTCTTGGCTCCTAATGAACTATATTCCTTGCCAACAGTAAAAGTACTTCTCTGTTGCTTGACAAGTTTTTTCCCCTTAGAGTACTAATAGGGTAATTGATTAACTTTCGTTTTTGTTTTAATTTGATTGGGACAGCAATTTAACAGTAAAAGATGTCACTTTATATATCCTGTGGTTTCTGGTTCTTGGCCAGTTAAATTCAACCTGACCAGGAGGCATGCTTAATTCTAAAATTGCTTTTACCTTCTGAAGTTTTTGTGATATAGACATCCTCCTTTTTCTATTTTAATGAAAGCATGTTATAAGCAGATCATAGCAAATTTTTTTTCTTTAAAACAATATTGTAATTAGGCCAGGTTCAGTGGCTCACTCCTGTAATCCTAGCACTTTGGGAGGTCAAGGCAGGCAGATAACTTAAGGTCAGGAGTTTGAGACCAGCCTGATCAACATAGTAAAACCCCATCTTTACTAACAATACAAAAAAATTAGCTGGAGGGGGTGGGTGCTGGCTCATGCCTGTAATCCCACCTGCTCTGGAGACTGAGGCATGAGAATCACTTGAGCCTGTGAAGCACAGTTTGCAGTGAGCCTAGATTGCACCACTGCACGAACCTGGGCGCCAGAGCAAGACCCTGTCTCAAAAAAAACAAAATTGTAATTAATGTAATAGTTCCAAAAAAGGACTTGGCATTAAGTTAAATTATCGTGAAATCAGAAAGTGATATATTTAAATTTGTATTCAAAAATCTATATATTAGCATGTATATTCTGTGCCAGTTTATTTAAAATGTTACTATATCATGAAGTTTATTTAAAACATATAATAGTCTGCACTGTAAAACAAACTGCCAAATTAATGTACTAGCTCAAATAATTAAACATATAATGACCACCTGAATTTTAGAACAACTGTTTTTTTAAAAAACTTTTTACTTGGAAAATTGTGTGTGTGTGTGTGTGTGTGTGTGTGTGTGTGTGTGTGTGTGTGTTTGAGATAGAGGCTTGCTCTGTCGTCCAGGCTGGAGGTCAGTGGCACAATCTCGGCTCACTACAACCTCCACCTCCCAGGTTCAAGTGATTCTCCTGCCACAGCCTCCCTAGTAGCCGGGGTGACAGGAGCCTGCCACCAGGCCCAGCTAATTTCTGTGTTTTTAATAAAGATGAAGTTTCACCATGTTGGCTGGGATGGTCTTGAACTCCAGACGTCAAGTGATCTGCCTGCCTTGGCCTCCCAAAGTGCTGGGATTACAGGCATAAGCCACCATGTCTGGCCAACTATAGAAAATTTTAAACATACACACAAGTAGAGTAGTATATGAATCATCATGAGCTCATTAACAAAAGATAAATTCACTTTAAAAACTGAAATATGAAAGTTTGGACTCATACATTTTGTTTTGGTCTAAAGTTTCCTTTGGCAAAGATATATTCACATGATTCCATTGACTCTGGCTGCTTTTTAAAGTAGATGCTTTTTTGTTTTTTTAAGAGAAAAATTATTGCACTGACAGTCTAATCAAAGATATTTAATTTTGGAATTTGGAGGAAAGGCATAAACCTAGTTTATTACAAAAATACCTCTTTTTAGTTTTCCTAGCCTTAAAATGTAAGATAACCTCCCCCCTTTTATACGGGTAATACTTTCACATGGTATTTACATCAAGAAATCTTGTTTTCACCCCTGCCTAAATATACACACAATTTTCTTTGAATCTTTTAGGATACTCTTTCTTTTTTACTTTTTTTTTTTTTAAAAGACAGGGTCTCACCATGTTGGTCAGGCTGGTCTTGAACTCCCGACCTCAGGTGATCCGCCCGCCTTGGCCTCCAAAGTGCTTGGATTACAGGCGTGAGCCACTGCGCCCGGCCTTACTTTTTTTTTTTTTTTTTAATTGTACTTTAAGTTCTGGGGTACATGTGCAGATCTTGCAGGATTGTTGCATAGGCACACATGCCATGGTGGTTTGCTGTCTCCATCTGCGCCCCCCACCTACATCAGGCATTTCTTCCAATATTATCCCTCCCCAACCTCCCCACCCTGCAGCTGTCCCTCCCCTAGTTCCTCACTCCCCAACAGACCCCAGTGTGTGATGTTCGCCTCCCTGGGGCCCTCTTTCTGAGGGAGAGAGGGAGGGAAGGAATGAATGTGTGTATGCACATGCATGTGTGTATGAATTTTCAGAGTTTTTAAAATATAGACATAATTACAAATACATTTATTTCCCCACTTTTCATATATAAGAGATATAATACTATATGTATTATTCTGCATTTTGTTTTTAATATTTATGTACACCGTTCTGGGAATTTTGTTTCCATACATAGAGAAATTTTTTTATAACTACAGTTCCATTGTATAGATTAGTTTATTTAACCAGTGATCTGTTTATGGGCATTCAGGTTCTTTCTAGGCTTTTGATATTCAATCACTACTGTAGTGAATAATGTTGCACATACATTATTCTTATGTATTGCAGGCGTTATCTGTGAGATAGATTCCCAGAAGTGTGCTTGACTAGGTCAAAGAAAAATTTGCATTTATGACTTTGATAGATATAAATTTTGCTTCATGGGTCTTGCTTAATTATGAGATGTCTGTTTACCTGTAGCTTCATCAGTAGAATATGTTGTCAGATTTTTGGATTTTTGCCAGTCTGATAAATGAAAAATACCTTCACAAGTTTGGGTTTGCTTTCCTCTAAGTGAGACTGAACACGTTTTTATATTTATGAAGGCCATTTACACTTCTGCCTCTGTGAGCTTTCATATCTTTTTCCCTTTTTCTTCTTGGGTTGTTGGTTTTCATCTCAATTTTTCAGGAGCTCTTTGTATGTCAGGAAGCTAACATACCTGCTAAATGAGTTGCAAATATATTTTTCACCATTTGTACTGTCTTTTGACCTCACTTTTAATGTGTTTGTTTTGCCACCCAAAGGTTTTTTTTTAGTTTTATGTAAGTGAATTTAATATGTTTTTCCTTTATGACTTACAAATTTTGCATCAGAATTGTAAAAGCCTTTTTCATTTGAAGATTTGAAGGTGCCATGTTTTCTTCTAGTTCTTTTATGGTTCGTTTCTCTCTCCTTCCCTTCCTTCCAACATTTAAATATTTGATTCATTTGCAGTTTATTCTGGTATACAATATGAAGTGTGGGTGAACCTTGTTTTCTACTTTAGTTCCAGTTGTCCCAGCATCAGTTACTTAAAAGTTCATCTTTATCCCATTTCACATGTTGCCTTCATCTTATTTGGACTTCTTTTATGTGTTAGGGTCTATTTTGGTCTTTCTGTTTTGTTCCATTGATCTCTTCATCTGTTGCACAGGTACTATCATGTAAAAACAAATAGTATAAAAATTCAGCCTACAAAAGTGGAATAAAGAAAGACTGATAGATGGCTTGTCTTGGTAACAGAGCAGAAAACCAAATTTTTGCTTGTTGATGAAATATACATACAACTTAGGATCAGCATATGCAGAGAAGCATGAAGGAGCATAGCCATATCTGAAGTGCATTACTGGAGTGCCTGTGGCAGATTACCAAAGAGGCTGAAGGGTAGATATCCCCAAGTCATTGATGGCCTTTTATGACACATTATGGAATTTGAATTTTGTCTTATAAATAATGGCAAAATTTTAAGCAGACTAGTGAAATGTAAGATTACATTTTAGAATGGGTTAAATGCTGAGTTCAGTGGACTCAACGTGGGCTTCAGATTGCACAAACCCTCTGAAATTTTGTTTCAGAGAGCATTTGAGGCTTTCATTAGTGTCTCAGAAGTCTCTCTCTCTCTCTCTCTCTCTCTCTCCCTCCCCCCCACTCCCCCTTTCCCCCTCTCTCCCCCCCCCCACACACAGGTGTGCACGCACATGCATGCACAAAAGTTAAGAATACCTTCTTAGAAGGAAAAAATTAAAAACCGATAAAAAAAAAAGAGTACCTTCTTTAGAAAGATTTCTTTGGTAACACAGAATAGGATACACTGAATGGGGTTTAAAACTGAAGATCGGTCACCAGTCAGGAAATTTTGGCATTAGTGTAGGCAGAATATGAATGGCAGAGGGAAAAGTAAGTTTTCATTTCAGTTTATTATTTCTGAAAGATTACAACAAGTTCTCATTGTTTGCAGTAGTTATGTTCTATAAATTCACTACTAACACTTAGTGAATACTGAACCTTGCTCCTAGGGGAAATACAAGGATTATTATTATTTAAATAAGCCAAAAATAGCCTCTGTAGATTGGCCCCTAGGTTGTTTCTTCCATTGCAACAGGTTGGGACCTATTGGCTTAAAAGTGTCCTTGCACCAAACCAAATTTTTTGTACATCTAATTGTTTTAAACATAATCCTAATAAGCAGATTTTTAGCCACTGAGAGCCTGCCTACTTTGCAGTCCCACAAAACTGCTTTGTACGCAACATCATTAGCTATAGATAAGATCAGATCCCAAGCTGCTGTTGCCCTTTGGAGCTCTTTGATACGTAGACTCCCTGCTGGGTTGTCTAGCATTGTCAGCTAGACATATAAACTCCCTCTCCTATTCCCCTGTCCCCTGAGAGTTCCCTAGCCCTCCTCTTCTGGGTGATAGCCACTTCACCCCAGCTTCTGGCAAGTCCTATTTGGGTAGTGGCCACTCTGCCTTAGCCTCTGGACTATATGCTGTAAGGGCATCCTCTGCATGCAGACCTGTCAGTGTCACCCAGTAAAGCTTATACATGCTACTGCCACCTCGTGGTTATATCTTTCTTTGCTCAGACCCCAAATCCCTCAAATTTAGAATATAGTTAGCTTCCTACCAGTCTCTAGTCATATTTTCATGACTCAATACATAACCTTGTTTTGTGTGTGTTTCTGTTGAAAGACATATTGTTGATTAATTAATGTTGAACTCACAGCTGACATTACTATAACTCATGCCTGAAGGAAGCTGGCCTAACGTGTACTTACTCTTCCAGTGACATTACAGCCTTCTTATGCTTACTAGCCCTAAATAGCGCTTGAGCACTATGCTTAGAGGTTATTGTAAGCAGTAGAATCATCAACATAAAGCACAGAAGTGAGAAAAACGTGGCACCAGGTAGGCTCTGCCCAGGATACTTTTTTATAGTATGAAAATTGAAACGAGAAGGCAGAGATAGTGTCACTGTTTAACCTCAATTGGAGAGGTGCATGCATAAGGTGACTCAAATATTTCACTACTCTGAGAAAGTCTATGAAAGCACTGTGAGTATTGACTTTAGAGTTACAAACAAATTTTAGCAAGTAGTGAGATTTGCAAGTATGTGCTCCACAAGTAATGAGGATCAACTGTACCAATCCAGTCTTCTCTTAAATACTTCCAGTGATAAGCCCACTCCCTCATGACAAACTTTTGTCTTGCTGGCTAGGCAAAAGTTTGGGGTTTTTTTTGCTTATAGCCGTTATTGGAAGTAATGAAAAGAAAAAAAAAGTGGGTTTTGTTAGTTGGTTTTTTGTCTGTTTGTAGCGATGTCTCACTCTGTCACCCAGGCTGGAATTCAGTGGCACAATTTCTGCTCACTGCAACCTCTGCCTCCTGGGTTCAGGCAATTCTGGTGTCTCAGCCACCTGATAGCTGGGCTTATAGGTGCCCACCGCTACGCCTGGCTACTTGTATTTTTTAGTAGAGATGGAGTTTCACCATGTTGACCAAGCTGATCTCGAACTCTTGATCTCAAATAATCCACCCGCCTCAGCCTCCCAAAGTGCTGGAATTACAGACGTCAGCCACTGCACCCTGCCTGGGTAGTTGTAATGGTTATATTGCACTACAGTCTGTATCTTATTATTTCTAGTCACAGATCCTAATTAGGCTTTCTGAAGTGTTCCCTCTTCAATATATTATTTTAATTCAGCTGTCTTATATTCATCTTCCCCCCATTTTTCCCCTTTAGCATAAAGGTCCCCAGTTTCTTTGGAAACTTTTGGTTTGCTAAGCACCTTAATTTAAATGAATGGAACTTGTTACAAACTAACACTTCCCCTTCTTCTCTCTTACACCTCCTCCCAATAAAAACTGTATCCTCTACTCCCACTGCCTCACTTTACTCTGCACCTTCAGTTCCAAGTTATTCAGCTTTGGGGGATGAGGTGAGAAAAAGGCTAGATATATGGATAACTTTAAACATACAGAAAGATTGCTTTTTCTTTCCCTTTCCCTCTCTCTTACCATGTCATCTCTACTTCTCCATATGTTGGCTGCATTCTGTAACCGGGTTTTCTCAGTGTGGTAGAGAATATGGCCACTGAGGGCTCCAGATTTGTGTCTTCTGGTCACAGTGTAACTACAGTAGAAACAAGGACTTCTCTCAATTAATGTCCATGTGTCAGTTTAGGGAAGAACTCAGGTACAGTTTGGGTCATATATATATATAGCCCTGGACCAGTTGTTCTTGCTAGGGGTATGGAAAACTGATTAACCAACCTATGTCATCTGTAGTGACACAAAAGTAGTGACCCTTGATTGATAGCTTTTCTAGTACCATGGATTTCTAGAGAAGGGAATATTCCCAGAGGAAACAGAGACATTAAACAACAATATCAAGTATACACATTAAGACAATTATTTTCTTCCTGCTATGTTTAGAGCCAGTAAGATGTCTCTTAAGGACAATCAGTGTGATTTAAGGATTATACAGTTTTCAGCTTTGAACAATATTGGATCAAAATTGATTTTGCTTTTAATATTGACATCTATTATTTCTCAGTGGTGGATATACTGTGTTGATGGGTGTATTATAGCAAATACTGTTATATTTTCTTTTTTTATGTTTAAAGTATTTCTTTTTTTTGAGACAGAGTCTTGCTCTGTCGCCAGGCTGGAGTGCAGTAGCGCGATCTCTGCTCACTGCAACCTCCGCCTCCCAGGTTCAAACAATTCTCCTGCCTCAGCCTCCTGAGTAGCTAGGACTACAGGCGCGCACCACCACGCCCAGCTAATTTTTGTATTTTTAGTAAAGACGGGGTTTCACCATGTTGGCCAGGATGGTCTTGATCTCTTGACCTCGTGATCCACCCACCTCGGCCTCCCAAAGTGCTGGGATTACAGGCTTGAGCCACCACGCCTGGCCTGTATTTCATAATTTTAATAAAATAGCAGAAAGTTAATTTTGCTTTAAGTTGGTGAATAATAACAGATATTTGGGTTATAATTTCCCTTCAGCATTAAGTTAGCTGTAGAAATGGTATATCTGACCTAGTAACCCATTTGACATTTTAAAGGTGGTATGCTCTAAAGGGAAATTACTAAATTTTTTTAATGATATGAAAAAAATGTAATTGCTCCTTTTACCTCATATCAATATATTTGTGATACCATAGGTACCTGCAAGGTGTGGAGTTACAGTCCGAGACAGTCTAAAGAAAGCACTGATGATGAGAGGTCTAATCCCAGAGTGCTGTGCTGTTTACAGAATTCAGGATGGGTATGGTTTGTATGTGATGTGAAATTTTGTTTGAAAAGAAAATCACACATTAAACTTTGAAGTTTTCCTAGGATCTTTACCCAAACCTGAAGAATTGAGAGTCTACTTTAGGAAAAAGTATTAAATTAATATTCAGTTAGCCTGAAGAAATATTGTAGGCCATATGAGGAGTTAAATTAGATAATTTTATATGACTATAGTGTTTGTTACTCTGATCAAACGATTTTATTTGGAATTTGAGATTCTTACAATTTTTGAACCATTCAGAGTGTGGTTTATTTGGATAATGGACTCTTATACCCCCTCCCATTTTTAATACAAACTCATAATTTCACAAAGGTATATCAAAATTAACATTTTATATTGACCTACTTTTCTTTCAGAAAGTGTCTAACATTGTTCCAAGACCCTCACATTTTGAATCCTGTTGTGGTTTTGTTTTTTTTTTTTAAATCATTTTGGGGGCATGTTGTCCCTGTCCCTTGAGTATTCTTTTTCCTTGAATGGAGAGATAAGTCCGTACTTGTGATTTTTTTTTTTTTTTGGGTGGGGGGACCCCAGGAACAATCCATTTTCTGCTGTTGTAGGTCTTTTCTGGAGCTGACTTGAAGAAAAGAGTACATCTCTTTACCCTGCTGTTTGTCCAAGAGTGATACATTTATTTGGGGTAAACTTAAAAATTAATTTACTGCCATTTAAATTTCTAACGATGGAATACTAGGGAACCAAACCTCCCTTACTGTTACTAGCCCCTTGATAACCAATGTTCATATCTTCAGCATGAGGTATATGAATATTTTTAGGTGTAATAACCAAGAAAGGCTTGTGTCTACATTTTTCAGAGAGAAGAAACCAATTGGCTGGGACACTGATATTTCCTGGCTTACTGGAGAAGAATTGCATGTGGAAGTGTTGGAGAATGTTCCACTTACAACACACAACTTTGTATGTATCTTTACATTTTTTTTGGAATGTCAAAAATGTTCAAATTTTAATGAATGAATTTTTATTTAGGGAATGTGATATATGGATAAGTAATATTTTTAAAAGCAGTATGTATGCCTTGCTAAAAGAAAATACTTTTTGGATAATGCTAAAGTATGTCAAATAAAAAAAGTGAAAATACCCTCCTAGAAGCCAACATTTGTGTAGATTAACAGATTATTGTTCTGTCTTCCAATTTTTTTTCTGTGTACACAAACGTGCTTATACTTGTAAACCTTTTTTCTTTTTTCTCCCTTCCCTTCATTACTTTTCTTTTCCCATTCTTAAACCAAAAATGGAGGCATGCTATGTGATATTCTTTGTTTCTTTATACACCTGGCTTTATTTTAGTATGATTGTGTAATAATTCATAAGAGTAGGAATTCAGTATATTTAACCATTTCTCTGTTGATAGATATTTAAGTTTTTGTATTTTAAAAAATCTGTTACATATAGGGCTATACAGGGTCTTTCTGCGTATATCTTGACACCCTTGTACAAACCCTTGTGTTTCTGAAGGATAGGTTAATGGAAGTAGAATAGCTGGGTATTAAATTCTCCTTGAGGCTTCTTTGTCTGGTTTTTGCATTTGCCAGAACCTAGCATAAGCATAGTATCACCTGTCACCAGCATAAGTCCCAGAATATAGGACCTTTCTATTTTAGAGATGAGGATCTACATAGAACTTGAGAACCTATCCTCTAAAATGGTAGGCAGAAGCCAAAAGTTGTCTCTAAGTCAGGAATAAATTTCTTACTTTTCTTTGTGTATGGAATTTTGGCCAGAGTTTTTTTCTAGGTGGATAGTTACTGCTACCCTTTAGGCATCAGGTGTTTTCCCATGTGTCTTGGTGATTAATTCAGCTGGGCCCTTAAAACAGATGGTTGATTAGATTATTTCCTTTGGGGTTTATGCTTTCAAGCCTCCATTAGTAGTGAATAATGAAATGAGGTTTGTGTTTCTGTAAGGCATTTTTTTTAGACAAGTGTAAGATACATCTGATATCAATCAGATTTTACTGTGCAGCAAATAATTTTATAATAATAGCTAGGAAGTTCATTATTATTCATTTTTTTAACATGTTGAATTTTAAGTGGATGAATCTTAAGATTTTTAAGTTCTTAAGAATCCAGAAACAGTTGAGCATACATTTCATACTGATTACTACTGTATTTCTTAATAATCTAGAAATTGCATATGAGGGGATAAAAGAAAACCTAAGTTGCTAAGTGTGAGAAAATTGTATTAAAATGGTGCCTCAGGAAGATCTTGCCACAGAAGGATAGTGAAAGCAAATTGCAGATTGATTCCAAAGTTTGGAAATTCTCACCACAGAGTGAGAGACCTGCCAGTAAAGTTTTATTGAGAACTTTCCCTTGGCCGATACCTTATCTTACCTGGGGATATGACAGTGAATAAGACAGTGTCACTGCCTTAGAGAGAAGATTTAATAAATTTTCATAAATATTCATAATTACTATGTATGTCTAAAGTAGATGCACAGAGATTCCTAACCTGGCTTTTGAGGAGTCAGGAAAGTTTCCCAGAGGCAGAAATATCTAAGCTTAGGCCTGATGGATGAGGAAATAAATAGCAAGTAAAGAGCACTCTAGACAGAGGGAATAACAAGAAAGCATGTTACCTTTGAAAGTTTTGAAAGAAGTTCAGAATGGATGATATAATGTTGAAGAGTGGATTATTAACAATATTATGGGTAGAATAAGAGTTATGGGTAGAATAGAGTCTAGCTCATGAAAATCCTTGTAAGCTGTATTAAAGATTTGGACTTTCTGTAAAACAATTAGAAATTTAATAGTTGTAAGCATGGGGAGAAATGTGATTAGATTTGTGTGTTAGAATGATTGCTCTGAGTGCCATATAGAGGCAAGAGGAAAAACCTGTGTTCTGCTTAGAAAGGAAGAGTGTTCTTAGCTGTTTTGGATTTTGCTTGACTATTCAAGGAGTTCTGTTTATGCCTCATGATTTCATAGAGTCAGTTATAAAAGCAATCCCTTCAGTATTTCTCTATATCGCAAGAGTCCTTGGGAGCTGGGAAGTGGGGAAGCAAGATTTGAAACATCTATTATGTATCCAACCCTTCTCCTTTTTCTGCAGACACTCAGTGTCTTCCTTCACACATCCTCACACTTTACACATTAATACATGCAAATTGCCTGGACTGTGCTTCTCACTAATTTACCATACATATTTATGTATACTCAGATTCTAGTTTAAGTGTATTGCGTAAAATTTATGAGGAAATGCATATCCACATGTTTTGTTTCCTTCAGATGTTTTGGGCTCCTACCTACTTGGTTTGGTAAATAATGGCCACATAAAAATTTTTAAAGATTTTTAAATTTTTTGTATATCCAGAGACAAATGGAAAAAGCACACAACTAGAAATAAGCATTTACCTGTTTTATGTCCCCTGGAAAGTGATACATAGGGAAAAGGGTGAAGAAAATAAGAGCCACTTTTAAAACTAAATGTCTTCAAAAAGCCAGAATGTATTATGTATCAGGGTGTAATTTTCTTGAAATATTTTCAGTAGCTTTCTATTTTTAATGAAACAGAATGTGTAAATAAATGTATGTTGAAAATGGAGTTTTGGCTGGGCACAGGTTCATGCCTGTAATCCCTTGAGCCCAAGAGTCCAAGACCAGCCTGGGTAACATGGCAAAACCTCATCTCTGCAAAAAAAATACAAAAATTAGCTGGGCATGCTGGTGTGGCTCTATAGCCTTGGCTACTCAGCCTGAGGTGGGAGGATAACTTGAGCCTGGGAGGCAGACATTGCAGTGAGTCATGATTGTGCCACCATACTCTAGCCTGGGCAACAGAGCAAGACCCTGTCAAAAAAAATATATAGACTTTTGATGTTGAAATCTATTTAATGTATCGTAAAAAACATTTACATGTAGTAGAATTGATTAGAAAGTTCTACTTCGTGTTTTATATAGTCAGGGTAAGTATTATTATGTGAATACAGTTATATATGGGCTCATAATGTAAAATATATTTCTCACTATTTTTTGTGATTAAAACTCTGCAAAACTGACCAGGCGCAGTGGCTCATGCCCGTAATCTCAGCACTTCAGAAGTCCGAGGTGGGCAGATCATGAGGTCAGGAGTTTGAGACCAACCTGGCCAAGATGGTAAAAGCCTGTCTCTTTTAAAAATACAAAAATTAGCCGGGCATGCTGGCACGTGCCTGTAGTCCCAGCTACTTGGGAGACTGAGGCAGGAGAATCGCTTGAATCTGGAAGGCGGAGGTTGTAGTGAGCCGAGATCGTGCCACTGCACTGCGGCCTGGGTGAGTTAACTTTGGATAAAAATGTAAAAACAATTATTTATAAAAGATAACACTAAAAAAAGCTAAAATTTTTTTTTGAGACTCTGTCTCAAAAAAAAAATAACCTCTGAAAAACGGAAATGAATTAAGAATATAGAGGCTGGGCGTAGTAGCTCATGCCTGTAATCCCAGCTCTCTGGGAGGATGAGGTGGGCAGATCACTTGAGGCCAGGAGTTCGAGACCAGCCTGGCCAACATAGTGAAACTGTCTCCACCAAAAAATACAAAAATTAGCCAGGCTTGGTGGTGCATGCCTATAGTCCCAGCTACTTGGGAGGTTGAGGCAGGAGAATCACTTGAACCCAGGAGGCAGAAGTTGCAGTGAGCCAAGATCCTGACACTGTACTCCCACCTCGGTGACAGAGCAAGACTCCATTTCCAAAAAAAAAAAATAATAGAATATAGAGCAGACAACAAATAATGAAATATTTGTCACCCATGCTCTTGCCACTCTGAAATAGCCATTGTTAACATTTTGCTGTGTGTTTATTCTTGTTTTTTCTTATTATATATACAGGATAAATATATTTTAAGCAATTTCTGGCCTTAGTAGGGTAGATTTTCCCTAATGCAGTTCTGTTACGTGACTCATGTTGTACATCATTTGCCTTTGACATGGAATTCTTACTTGTTGCCTTTTAAGTTTCACATAGACAAATGTTCACAAACAAGTTTATGTGGCCCAAATATTCTAATCCTCTAAGAAATTGATTGTTTGTTAGAAAAAATAGACCTTACTGTCTTTTAGGTGATTTTTCTTTTCCTTATTTTTTTTAGTAAGTTTAGAAAGAGTTGTTTTGACTTTCATATTATTACTTACTAGTTTTATCTTTTATAAATAATTGTACATTTTTATCCAAAGTTAACCATTGTGTTTTTGGACCATAGATCAGAGATTCTGATTCTGTCAGCTATTTTGTTTTTGTTTTAGCTATTATATAGTTTATATTCTGTCTCCCTCCCACCCCCAATTCCACTCTAGAGGAAATCACTTAATTTTTAATGGTTTCTGTTTTAAGATCTTTTGGCGATTATTTCTATATTACTAAATATAGTTACACATTGCCTAGTGACTGGGATATGTTCTGAGAAATGCATCAGTAGCTAATTTTGTTAATGTACTTACACAAACCTACATGGTGTAGCCTAACTAGGCTATATGGTAGAGCCTATTCCTCTTGGGCTAATAACCTGTACAGAATGTTACTCTACTGAATGCTGTAGGTAATTATAACACAATGGCAAGTTTGTGTATCTAAACACAGAAAAGGTACAGTAAAAATACATTATAAAAGATCAAAAATGGTATACCTATGTAGGATACCTAACATGAACAGAGCTTTTAGGACTGGAAATTCCTCCGGTGAGTGAGTGGTGAGTGAATGTGAAGGTGTGGGACATTACTATTACTGTAGACTTTATGATAAACATTGTACACTTAGGCTACACTATATTTTTAAATTTTTTCTTTCCAGTAATAAGTTTATAAAGTAAAAAATTCGCAGTAAACTAAGGGTTGTTTTTTTTTTTTAACTTTTTGACTCTTTTGAAATAACAATTTCAAGAGTTTAAAAACACAAACATGTAGCTATATGAAAATATTTTATTTATATGCTTATTCTATAAGCTTTCTTCTACTTGTAAAATTTTTAATTTTTCTTTTTTACTTTTTAAACTTTTCTGTTAAAAATGAAGACACAGGCTGCCCAAAGTGGCTCATGCTTGTAATCCCAGCACTTTAGGAGGCCTAGGTGGATGCATCATCTGAGGTGAGGAGTTTGAAACCAGCATGGCCAACATGGTGAAACCTTGTCTCTACTAAAAAAAATAGGAAAATTAGCCAGGCATGGTGGCATCCACCTCTGGTCCCAACTACTCCGGAGACTGAGGCAGGAGAATCACTTGAACCTGGGAGGTGGAGATTGCAGTGAGCTGAGAGTGTACCACTGCGCTCCAGCCTGGGCAACAGAGCAAGACTCGGTCTCAAAAAGAAAGACAAGAAAGAAGACACAAACATAGCCTAGGTCTACACAGGGTCAAGATCTTCAAGACATACTAGGCGATAGAAATTATTCAACTCCATCATAATATTGTTGGACCACTGTAGTATACAAGATCCATCATTAACCGAAGTGTCATTATGTGGCGTATGACTATAATTATCTTTTAGCCACAATTTCTTGCCTCGTTAACTTTAGATATCATATACTAATTACTGATTCTGTAAGAAATTATCTCATTTATAGTTCTTCTCCCTCCTCTCCCTCAATGTTTTTATTAGTAGTAGTTTTTGGTTCTTCTGTTGGATACCTTTGTAACTTTAATGTATGCATTTCTCATTCCATCAACACCAGTCAACATTCCTTCACCTCCCTCTTTGTATGATAATTAGAGTATACCTTCTTCCTTTCACCCCGTTTCCTCCTAGTCATTTCTACTTTTACTTTTATGTTGTCAAGTTTGAAATCAGTTGCCAGCCTTTTATTCATTTCTCATTTTTTAACTTCTGAGTTTGTTTGTTTGTTTGTTTGTTTTTTGAGACTGAATGTTGCTCTGTCACCCAAGCTGTAGTTCAGTAGCATGATCTTGGCTCACGGCATCCTCCGCCACCCAGGTTCAAGTGATTCCCCTGCCTCAGCCTCCTTAGCAGCTGAGACTACAGGCGCGTGCCACCATGCCCAGCTAACTTTTTTGTATTTTAGTAGAGACAGGGTTTCAGCATGTTGGCCAGGATGGTCTCGATCTCCTGACCTTGTGATTTGCCCACCTTGGCCTCCCAAAGTGCTGGGATTACAGGTGCGAGCCACCGCGCCTGGTCAGCTTCTGAGTTTTTCAGTTAAATATTGGGGTGGGAAATAAATATGTGTGGTCTACTATCTTGGACCCCCTAGTTTTTATTTTATAATAGTACTTTAGCGTATGAGTTTCATGATATAAATATATTAAAATTTTGTTATTTTAAACAAGAGAGTAGATACATCAGTTTCTAGAAGGTTTCTTGTGAGCTTCTGAAATCTATGATTTTTTACTTTGCAGGTACGAAAAACATTTTTCACCTTAGCATTTTGTGACTTTTGTCGAAAGCTGCTTTTCCAGGGTTTCCGCTGTCAAACGTGTGGTTATAAATTTCACCAGCGTTGTAGTACAGAGGTTCCACTGATGTGTGTTAATTATGACCAACTTGAGTAAGTAATCCAAAAATATCTCTCTTCTGTCTACTATTTTACCCTTAAATTTTCTTAATGTGAAGCTATGATGTCTTAAAGTTTGTGAGGGTTTTTTTCTTCCATACAATTGTTACAGATAATTTTTTTTAAGTGTAGTTAGAAAATAATATGTAGAATGGCCAGTATTTCTCTCCCAAGTTGTAATTCTGGCTCAGGTATACAGTTAATTTATATTTTATATTATCTGTTAATTAATCAAGACCCCTAACCCATAGAAATCATTTTTGGGTAGTTCCTAGGAGGAGAGGGAGAGTTGTTTCAATTAAATTAAGCATTATGATTTTGTACCACAGATCAGATGGTCTGATTCTGTTAGCTATTTGTAAATTACGTTTATATTCTTGCTCTCTCTCCTTCATCCCCATTCAACTGTCTTCCACTGATTTAAGATATAAAATTTTTATATCCAGTATATATCTCTTTGTAAAATTTCTCTTAGCTGTATGCCAGTTTTTCTAAGAGTCTGTTATAATCTCTTTTTGTGTCATTGTTTCTGCTGCTGTTAAAGTCTTACTTTTCTTGATCACTTGGGCAAATAAAACTTAACTCTGTACTTTAAGTAAATCATAATGTCACCTAATTTACAGTACATACTTATTCTTCTCATTCTTTAACCATAAAGCCTGATTTTCATCTTGTAATATGTAGAAATTGGCTGAATAGAATGATTAGTTTTAGGTTATGAGCATGCCCTTGAAAGTGCAATATAACTTTTTTTAAATAAGCCTTTAGACAAAAATACAACTAATTGAATTTTAACAGATGTTTCTGAGAATGGAATTTGATCTCAGGTTTTCCTGTTAACTATGTGATTTGGTATATGAAGTTTCTGGGTTTTGCACAAGTTAGGTTTGTTTTGTTTTGTTTTGCCTCACAGTTTGCTGTTTGTCTCCAAGTTCTTTGAACACCACCCAATACCACAGGAAGAGCCCTCCTTAGCAGAGACTGCTCTTACATCTGGATCATCCCCTTCTGCACCCCCCTCAGACTCTATTGGGTATGATTTGACTTCTGCTTTTCAGAGATATGCTACTTGAACTGCTTTCTTTTGGGTCTCCTGGTTAATTGGAAACCTTTCCAACATTTAATGGTTAAATTAAGGATTTTTTCCCCAAATAACTTATTTTATCACACCAGTAAGATATTTACGTGCATTTGGTACAAATAAATGGGATTAAAGGTGATATAGACTGTTTTAGAACCAGTCCTGAAAAAATCAAGCAACAGATAATTTTGACCTTGAATTCATCTTTTATTAGGTACTGAAGTATATGACTTCAACCTATGAAGAAGCATTGACATATGAGACAATGGCAAACAATGTAAAAACAGTATATAATTATAATCTATTTATGATGGAGTATATTAAACTATGTGATGAGGACATAAATGTTTTCATGTTTACAGAAGGAAGAATAGTGAGAAAAAGAGAGTGCTCAGGAAAACTTAATGAAGAAGGTGGGATTTGAACTAGACTTTAAAGAATTACTGCAGTCTGAATGGGCCTAGGGAATAGAAGCATGGTGAGAGGGGAATGGAGAAACAACATATGTAAAGGGAATGAGGATGTTAGGTTTAGGAGCTAGTGAAGAAAGGTTTATCTAATTTAAGTAGTACCATGTGTAAAACCAGATTATAGAGCGTCTTGGAATTGAGGCTGGAATTTAGACTTAAATGTCTTTAAGTAGATTACTAGCTTGATGAAAATGGTTTTAAAGAAAAAAATCAATTAGCAGTGAAATACAGATGGATTGACAGAAAATTTGGGGTGAGGAAGGCCAACCTAGGATGTTGTTGGTAGTGAAGACTGAGAGAGGCATGAAGACGAGTTCAAGTGGTAGAAGTGTGGAAAAGGGATGGATATTCATAAATATAATGAAAGAAAAAAATTAGTGGTATTATTAATCAGTTGTGGAGGATAAAGAAAAAATTAGTAGTAGTATTAATCAATTGTGGAGGATAAATTTGAGAAGTGACTTTAAAAATAATGCAAAGACATCATATATTTAAGCTTCATCATAGGAAATAAGGAAGACACAATAACAATGAGTTAAGTGGATGTCAGTTTGGCTCGGAACATTTCTCCAACTCCTGGCCTCAGGTGATCTTCCTGCCTAATCCTCCCAAAGTGCTAGAATTCTAAGTGTGAGACACTGCGCATAACTAGCTTTGGAACATTTCTGACACAGGTTTGCTTACTCTTTCATACTGGATTTGGGGCAGTATTATTTAGGCTGTGTCTGGAAGTATATGCTTAAAAAGAAAGAAAGGTAAAAAAATACGCACATACAGTGTTCCTGAGATGTTAAGATTAGAAATATTTATTATCAGTTTTAACCCTGCTTCCTCCCACTCTACACTTTGTAATGCTATTTCTTTAGATTTCTATCTAGAGAAATTTTTTCAAAATCAGTTGACGTTTTCAGTACAACTTTGTAATTTTTACAAATTCAACCTTTCTGGTGATCTCACAGGTCAGAAAATTTTGCAAAAGAATTGTATCTTAAGCAGTGGGTGTTCTTACCTATTTGGAACACTGGAAAATGCAGCCCTTGTGTTCTCTTGTCAGGTTGTAGCAGCTCTCTGTTCTGATGGAGTAATTTTATTCCTGTTGGTTCTATCATTACTTGTGTGCAGCTGTGTGTTTTTTAGATGGTCAAATCAAAATGTTCTTATTGTTTGTTTTGGTTTTTAATTAATCTTTTGGTTATAACATTTTGTCCTGACAGATGCTATAGACCATGATGCCTTTCTAATGGCAAGTCCCAGTTCTGTGAGCAGTTATAAAATGCCATAATGAAATTAGCTTGGCCTTTCTGAAGGTTTATAATGGTAATGATCCAGGACATTTGCCTTCCAGT
The DNA here is from genome assembly GCA_963573385.1 of Cacajao melanocephalus. NCBI lineage: Eukaryota > Metazoa > Chordata > Mammalia > Primates > Pitheciidae > Cacajao > Cacajao melanocephalus. Next base: position 108,020 of record CAUYLG010025033.1, on the reverse strand, counting down.
GAAGGAATGCTATCTTAAAATTAGGAAACCATTTGCCTGTGCAATGAATATTTTATTCTAACTGAACTGAAATTGATTCTGATCTTGAGCAAATGATAAGATATTCAAACCTGTCTATAAGTCATTTTCCTGATGTTTTTATGACATAACTGTATATGGTTGTCTCTCTAAAGATAGAAGCCAATCTTGATCAGTATCAATACTCTTTGGCAGTTTGTTACTAGTCCTGATAACAAAAATAATGGTCATGAAACAAGTGTAATAATGGGTGTAATCAAGAAATACTGGAGAAGTGATACATTGCCTAGTTTTGAATGCAAAATGAGAGATACCTCTTTTTCTAGTTTTTAAAAATGCTGTAGAATATATAAATTTATGAAAGGTCAACATTTAAAATGTACATATCACCAAACCAAAGTTTTCAAAATGTTTAAATATTCTAGTTAAGAATGAGATCTAAACTAATTGGTAATTTGCTGAAGGGTATTCTTTTATCTTTAATTTGGTACTGTTTTAAAGAGGCTTGCTGCAAGATAGGCACAGGTATCATTGGGAAAAAGCCAGTTTGCTGACTGCCAAGATACTTCACAGGGTATAAGTTACCTCGGTTAATGGAAAGATTTCCCAGTATGATAACGTAATTTTATCAATTACCAGAAATGATGAAAATAGGAGTTATACTGGTTTATATTAACCAAAATAAGAAAAATAAATAAATCAGGATACCAGGTAGTATTTTTCAGTGAAAAATATGGCTGTTGTGTGAACTAGACTTCTTGTGTTGTATAAGCCACCACTCACTCTTCTTTTGGAAGAGATTTATGGGAAATCAAATTATAATCAGAAGACTGTTTTCCTTAGGCATACACAGAGTTAGGACATGGTTCAGATATTTAATGACATCAGGTTATGATCACTTCAAATGTTCCCCTGTACTTGCCCTCAAAGCTAGAGAAGTTGACTTGATGGACCAAGGAACAACTGTTAGATATCAACTACCAAGAAGAGCTTCTCTGAATTTGTATCATACACAGATATCCTTATTTTCTAATATATGCATTCTTTAGATATGATAATGAAGTCTGTCACATTAAATCAGGTTTTTGTTTTTCTTCTGGACCAATGTCCTTTGCTTACGTATTTCTGATTTGTTATCTACTACTTGTTGCTGTCATATTCCTAAGTTGATAAGTTTCAGAAACGACTTACTGCCATCTCTTCCTATACCAAGTTAATTATACAATTCTAGTTAATTAACACTTTTTCCAATTTTAAGCCTTTTTTTTTTTTGAGATGGGAGTCTTGCTCTGTCACCCAGGCAAGTACAGAGACATGATCTTAGCTCACTGCAACCTCTGCCTCCTGGGTTCAAGTGATTCTTGCGCCTCAGCCTCCTGAGTATTTGGGATTACAGGCCCTCACCACCACACCCAGCTAATTTTTGTAGAGACGAGGTTTCACCATGTTGGCCAGGCTGGTCTCGAACTCCTGACCTCAGGTAATCCACCTGCTTCGGCCTCCAAAAGTGCTGGGATTACAGGCAGGAGCCACCATACCTGGACTGACTTGAGACTTTAAATCAGCCTGTAAAGAATTGTCTGACAGTCAGTGCCCTTTCTAAAATTTTACTGACTAATGTCATTTTTGCACTCTTTTTTCTGCTAAAATTTTCTAGCAATAGACATATATTTAACTGCCTAAAGCAAACATAAAGACAGCTCTACCACAAACCCAAAATTTCTCAATAATCAGAAAAAATAAAAAGGACCTAGGTGGAACATGCTAATTTTCCTAAAGGCTTATTTCTTCCCTATAATTCTTATTGAGCCAATACCAATTATTTTTTTAATTGCATATCAATTCTAAGCAGGTTCATTTCATTAATATAAACACATGAAGTCAAAACTTCTTTCCCCGTCTTTAATAATATGCTTCAAAGAAGTAAACTTGTGAACTGGCATGATTCAGATTCTGGCATGTTTTATTCAGAGGCTAACTTTCACTGTTTGGCTTCCTTAGCTCTTCAAACCTTTATCCATTCCTTTCCTACTATATATTTTTTCCCACTCCTCTCCTCTCACAAAGTGTCTTTTTATTCCCTCAACATTGTCCTTCTAGCTGTGTCTTAATAGCCACTAAATAATGCTATATATAATAATAATCAGAGCATTTGCATAAAATGGGGTGGCATAATAACCAATGTGTGAAGAGAGCTTATTAGCACTTAGCCATTCATTGGTCCTGATGGAGTTAAGTGAGACAGCTTACCTCATCTATCAAGTGACACTCAATTCCCCACTTCTAGGATACCCTTTTTGAGGGGCTAGAATCCTTCTAAGTGTTTACAGTCTATTCTCAAAACTTTAGTGTTCTCTGTGAGTGCCAGGTTCATTTTAGGGTAAGATATCATAGACTATGTTATTTAGCTACCATACCAAAATAGGTCACCCTGTAACATGTTTTGGTGGGTTTTCAAATAGCAATTTTAAAAAATATTTGCTTTAATGGTTAATATATGATTCTCTTGTGTCTCTGGTATCAATAATGTACACGATAAAAATCCAGAATATGAGAGATATTGGCACTCTGAGGATCATCTTCTGAATTTGGAAAGGATTTTTCAATATTGTTCTGGATTTTCACTCAACTCCTGTAAAGGAACAAGTACATTATTCCGGTCCTGAAACATGCATGTGTGTTCTCAAAATATTTATAATTTCTTAATATGTAAAATTTTAATTTTAGTAAATTCTGATGTCAAGACAAAGTTAGAAAAAAATGGAAAATTATATTCAGTCAGTCTCAGAGCATTTTTATATAACTCAAAGAATGAACTTCTTCAGTTGATAGCCACAGGTAATTTCTAGCCATTTATAAATTTCCCTAGTGTTTTCTGGATAAGAATCAGTGTTCTTATCATTAATAGTTCCTGGAGGGTCTGCTTGAGCAAAGCCGCTTTGGCAGTATTAGTTGAGGCATGTATTGGATTTTTAAACTAACACTTTTAAAAGTCATTACTGCTAGGTTTTTTAATGCTTTAATGATTTTGAGAATATAGAAACAAGAAAATCCTTTTATCTTCCTTTTTAAATAGTATTACCTTTATATAGTTACTCTGAACCTTATCTTCCAATGACTTCATTTTTCCAGGCCCCAAATTCTCACCAGTCCGTCTCCTTCAAAATCCATTCCAATTCCACAGCCCTTCCGACCAGCAGATGAAGATCATCGAAATCAATTTGGGCAACGAGACCGGTCCTCATCAGCTCCCAATGTGCATATAAACACAATAGAACCTGTCAATATTGATGTAAGTATCCAGCATTGTAGAACTAAAAATCAAGTACCTATGTTTATTTTTCTGCTATAATTATGACTTAGATCAGAAATTAGTGCCATTTTTCATTTATCAGATTTATTTTAAGTGATAAGCTTCTTGTGAATCACAAATCAGAAAAGCCTCCTGTTATCTTCTCTGATGGCATTAAATACTTTACTGACACCAAGTTATAGAATTACTTTGTTTTTTTTTTTTTTGCCTTATGATACCATCTCTGTAAAAGTCATCTTCAAATGAAATGGTTTAAATATCAAAGGACTGATAGAAGCCCTTGGTGGAATTGATAAAGTCCTTTAAAACTTTTATAAAAATGATTATGATTGTGCTTTAAGAGGTGAATATGAAATTAAGAATTTCAGGCCAGGCATGATGGCTCATTCCTGTAATCCCAACACTTTGGCAGGCCAAGATGGGAGGAATGCTTGACCCAGAAGTTAGAGACCAGCCTGGGCAACATAGTGAGACCCCATCCCTACCCAAAAAAAAGAAAATTAGCCATGCATGGTGAGGCATGCCTGTAGTCACAGCTACTCAGGAGGCTGAAGTGGGAGGATTGCTTGAGCCCAGGAGGTCAAGGTTGCAGTGAGCTATGAGTACACATTGCACTCCAGCCTGAGCAACAGAGTGAGACCCTGTCTCAAAAAAAAAAGAATTTCAGTTTGTGCTATAAGCTTGGCATTATGGCCAACAAAAACTTGATTTTTTCTGTGTTAATTTTTAAACTAGCATATAGTTGGAATTATACATTTTATTAAATATTAATATAAAAGAAAACTATTATAAATTTTAATTTTGTTATTTAAGATATATTTGCAAATCAGACTTTCTTCCCACTTTTTACTAAGAAACTTCTCTACTTTTATTGGATTCATTTTAAGTACTTTTTTCTAATACTAGTTTTCCTCAACTAGTAAGGTTTACCTCTAGCAAGACCTAAAAACAAAAGAAGAAAGGAATAGGAGAGGGAAATATATGGGGAAAAGGAGAGTGTGAAATAAGAAATCAAACCATATGTCCAGGTTAGGGCTTTTCTCAGTCTGTCCAAGATGCAACCTTCATCTTTACTTTGAAAACTATCATCCTTTTAAACTATTCCCTTTTTGTCTGATTGTTACCACTATTCCCTGGTCTGTTGGGCTTCATTTGGAGTGTCATCTTTATACCTTGCCTTTTCATCCTCTCCCATAACCAGTCATAAGATACCACCTTTTTATGTGCATCTCAAACTGGCTTTTACTTATTACTGCCACAATTTGGAACTATATTTTTTCACTTGAATTATATACTACATTAATCTCCTAAATGGATTTTCTGCCGTTGATTTCTATCTGTCCGTTTCCAGTCTTTCTGCCAACTGTCAGAATAATTTTTTTTACACCTTTAGCATCATCTGTTTTCTTGTTCCAAAACTTTTAGTGACTTACCATTGATTACAAGATAGAGTTGAAACTGTAGCATTTTCATTCATGCTCAGTCACTTATTATTCCATTAAAAAGATTTACTAATAACTCTGGGCTATGCATTGTGTTAGGCAATTGGGAATTATTTATGAATTAGCACGTGGACTTTGCCCTCAAGGAAGTCACAATCTAATAGTTGAATCAAACATTTAAATAGGTAATTACAAAACATATAAAGTTAGTTTAGAGAAGAGGGTAATAAAGTCTATCTGGTTGGATCTAGAAATACTGAGGAGAGAAGGGACAACATTTAAGCCAGATTATGACGAATAAGTCAGAGTACAGTAGATAGGGAAGTTAAGAAAGTCATTTGTTAAGGAAACAGTATATGGAAAGGCTTAGAAGTACCCTTACATGGAATGTAATTAATAGTTGATATTGAAGTTTAGGTCCAGGAGAAGGCTTGGGGAATGGTGGAAGGTGAAGCTAGGTAGGTAAAATCTGCAGTGAAAGGCTTTGTATATTACTCTAAAATCTCTAAAGTAGTGCTAGGGAAGCTGAAAAATTTTGTGTGAGAGAAAGTAATCAGCTCTGTATTCTAGAAAAATCTTTGATGGTAGTGTGGAGGATAGATGAAACAGGAAACATAGAGGCAGGACTGTCAATAATGTGGCTTTTACAGTATTTCAGACAAGAAATGATAATGGTTTAAACTCAAGTAATAGCGTTGGTGCTGAGAGAGAGTGTGTGTGTATTGGGGGAAGGGAGACTATGAATTAATGAATTAGTGGTAAGAGTCGTAGGAATCATGTTGAAGATGGCTACAATTGGTGAGTACTTATTATATGTCAGGTACTATGCTAAGTGCTTTACATAGACTTTCTTATTCCATCCTCATAAAAACTCATAGGTTATATACTATTATTATCTTTATTTTACTGTTAAGAAAAGTAGATTTACAGAGGTTAAGAAACATGCCCAAGATTACACTGCTGATAAATTATTGAAGTGGGTTTCAAACCTGGCCTTTCTTTCCTATACTTAACTACTATACTGTTCTGTAGTAGAGGAGAGGAGTGAAAACCACGAGAAGTAGAGGATAATGCTAGGTTTCTGGCTTATAGATACTTAACTTATAGACCAGGTTTCTGGTAAATAGCACCATTTGTTAAGATAGAAAATGCCAAAGGAAAACAAGAAGCAAAATTTTAGCTTTTTGGGGGGATATGTTGACTTTAAGATGCCTGTGGGACTTTCAGGTTTAGAAATCTAGTAGCAGTTGCATATAAGAACCTTGAGTAGAGATACAGATTTAGGAGTAATTAGCATATTTATGTCAGTGAAAGCCTTGGATGTAAATTTCTCAAAGAGCATATGTAAATTGAAAAGGGGAGAAAATGCAACCCTGATGAACATTAACATTGGAGGTGCAGGCAGAGACTCTCTGTCTCCTTTATGGCCTGGCTCTTCCTAAGTCGACAGCTCCAGGTAACTAAGAAAAAGTGTTGCAGAAGCCAAAGGGAAATAAGGGATTTCAAGAATACTGAAGTAGTTGGTATCAGTCACCATTAAGATTCAGATGAGTCAAGAGATGGAGACCATCCTCGCCAGCATGGTAAAACCCCGTCTCTACTGAAAATACAAAAATTAGCCAGGTGTGGTGGCCTGTGCCTGTAGTCCCAGCTACTCAGGAGGCTGAGGCAGGAGAATCGCTCGAACCCAGGAGGCAGAGATTGCAGTGAGCCAAGATAGTGCCATGGCACTCTAGCCTGGCGACAGAGCAAGACTCCGTCTCAAAAAAATAAAAAAAGAAAAGATTCAAATGAAATAAAGACTGAAATGACTATTAAGTTTGGCAATTGAAGTGTCATCTTCACTGAGAGCTGTTTTAGAGGGCCAGTAAGAGGAGAAAGCAGCAGGTAAGGAAGTAGGATTAAGTGTTAATTTTGAGAAGCTTGGCTGTAAGGGAATGACATAAGAGGATAGCTTGATGCAGGGTTGTGGTACAATTTTTTTTTTTTTTTGCTGTTTTTTGGTTTTGTTTTTTGTTTGTTTGTTTTTTGAGACAGAGTCTCGCTCTGTCCCTCAGGCTAAAGTGCAGTGGTGCAGTATCTGCTTACTGCAACCTCCATCTCCCAGGTTCAACAGTTCTCCTGCCTCAACCTCCAAGTAACAGGGATGACAGGCTCCTGCCGTCATGCCTAGCGAATTTTTTTTTTTTTGAGACGGAGTTTTGCTCTTGTTGCAATGACACAATCTTGGCTCACTGCAACCTCTGCCTCCCTGGTTGAAGCAGTTCTCCTGCCTCAGCCTCCCCAGTAGCTGGGATTACAAGCATACACCACCATGCCCAGCTAATTTTGCATTTTTGGTAGAGACGGGGGTTTCTCCATGTTGGTCAGGCTGGTCTTAAACTCCCGACCTCAGGTGATCCACCCGCCTCAGCCTCCCGAAGTGCTGGGATTGCTGGCATGAGCCACTGCGCCCAGCCAATTTTTGTATTTTAAGTAGGAACAGAGATTGACCTCAAGTGATCCATGAGCCTCAGCCTCCCAAAGTGTTGGGATTACAGGGCTGAGCCACTGCGCCCAGCCAAGGAATAGTTGTTTTTAATGTAAGAGACATTAGTTTATTTGTAACTGGAGAGGAAGAAGCCAGTGAAGAGAAGTTGAAGATTAAAAAAAAAAGGGAATAATTGATGTAATAAAATTCCTTGAACTCGGAAATTCTCTCAGAGACTGTGAAGAATTAAAGATGGACATAGCTAGCTCTGTAACTCTTTACAGACTGTATGATGTTGATCAAATTATTTAACACTGGGGCTAGTAGTGTCTACCTTCTATAGTGGTTTGAATTGCTTATTATGCCTGGTATATAATAAGAATTCAGAAATTTTAACTAATATTAATATGTAAATATACATAGTAGAGTAGGAAAGTTGTTTGATGGCTTTTGTTTTCTCTATTATGATGAAGGGAAGGGGTTATAAGTAAGAGAAGTAACTACAAAAGAGTGGAAAAAAAGTTTGAAATGTCCGGTTTTCAAATGCTGAAAGAACTTTCGTAACCTAAAATGACTAGAAAAGATTGTCAAGGAGCTTTAAGAACACATTCGAAATTGAAGAATCTAAGTTTATCTTGTTACTAGCTGTACTTGTAAGAGTGGAGAAAGCAAAATTTGGTTAATCCATACTTGTAGGGAATTTCAGAACTGATACAACAAAAAAGAAAGGGATATGGCCTTTCTCTTCTAGTTTCTTCCGTCTAAAAGACTCTGATTTGCCTTTCTTACATGTCTGTCTGTCTCTCAAACCCCAACTCAGAGTAATTCTTTGACTGCTTTACTAGCGACCAAGTCCTATAGTTATCATACATAGCCCTAAAAATCTTACCACCCCTATCAGTTAGTTGCTAATCAACTAAGCAACAAACTTTGGCATCTCTTTTATTATATTCTTATGCAGTTATTCTTAAATTATTTGATTTTCACTTTCATCTTCCAATGTGTGCATCTTACTTCCAATGATATTGTTAGCTCTCAAGAATGGAAAATTTAATGACATCACTAGGATTTTTATATTTGTTGGTAACCACATAACTGCTGCCACCTTGTTTTCAGGTATGTATTTGATTATTCTGTAGAAAATGTTGAAGGCTTTGTATGATACATTGAACATAATAGAAATAAATCTTTGAAGAATTTGCTTTAGCCTCTAAACAAAAAGCTGTCTATTTGCAAAGACTACTTAAAGACATTTGGGGCCATTTAATCCCTCATATTTAAGTTAAACTAAATAAACAGGCTAATGCAAGTTCTACCTATCAAGGCCCAAATTGCACTAGAGTAGAGACTGTCCCTGCTACCAACATTGTTATAAAGAGCTATATATATATATATATATATGTAAATATATATTAGATAAATACTAAATTATATATTATATAAATATATATTATAAATACATATATTTATTTTATTTATATATATATATATTTTTTTTTTTTTCCTTTGAACAGAGTCTTGCTCTGTCACCCAGGCTGGAGTGCAATGGCACAATCTCGGCTCACTGCAACCTCTGCCTCCTGGGTTCAAGCAATTCTCCTGCCTTTCCCTCCTGAGTAGCTGGGGTTACAGGCGTTCGCCACAGTACTCAGCTAATTTTTGTATTTTTAGTAGAGATAGGTTTCACCATATTGGCCAGGCTGGTCTCAAATTCCTGACCTCGTGATCTGCCTGCCTCCCATAATGCTGGGATTACAGGCATGAGCCACCACGCTTGGCCCATAAAGAGCTATATTTTAATAATAAAGACAAATTTTAGTGACCAGGCGCAGTGGCTCATGCCTGTAATCCCAGCACTTTGGAAGGCCAAGGTAGCTCGATCACCTGAGGTCAGGAGTTCAAGACCAGCCTGGCCAACATGGTGAAACCTCGTCTCTACAAAAAATACAAAAATTAGCCAGGCATGGTGGCATGTGCCTATAGTTCCCAGGTACACAGGATGCTAAGGCAGGAGGATCACTTGAACCTAGGAGGCTGAGGTTGCAACAAGCCAAGATTATGTCACCGTACTCCAGCCTGGGCAACAGAGCCACTCAGTCAAAAAAAAAAGGACAAACTTAAGGATTGATGAAGCCATTTTTTAAAACATTTATTTCCAAAGTTCAGGGGTACATGTGCAGGATGTGCAGGTTTGTTACATAGGTCAATGTGGGCCACGGCAGTTTGATGCACAGATCATTCCATTACCTACGTATGAAGCACAGCATCCATTAGCTATTCTTTCTGATGCTGTCCCTCTTTCACCACCCACCTTGCGACAGGCCCCAGTGTGTGTTGTTCCCCTCAACATGTCCAAATGTTCTCATCATTCAGCTCCCACTTAAAGTAAGAAAACATGGTACTTGGTTTTCTGCTCCTGAGTTAGTTTGCTGAGGATAATGGAAACCATTGGTTTTGAATGGCCTGAAATGGATTTCAAGATTTGATCAGGACTAATAATTCTTTCATTATAGATTTACATTGGCAAGTGCTTAAAAATTTAGATTTTATGTTTACTAGGTAAGTCCAAATTGTTTTGTGTAGTAGTTATAAGACATGTTGTTGTAATTATTAAAATAATTCTGTTAATGTTAGTGGAAAATTCAGTGTTACCACTACTTTCTGACTATATGCTTTGAATAAATATACATTACTATTTATTTTTAGGACTTGATTAGAGACCAAGGATTTCGTGGTGATGGAGGTAAGTAGTGATTTCAGTTTTTTTTTAAAAACTCAGGGAAAATGCAATTGCTTTGCTGCTTATCTCCTTTATACTTGCCGCTTTCATGAAACACAGACACAGAGAAAAATGTGTAGAGAAACCCAAAATTTTTTTGTTTTTCTATAGTATTTGTCATTTATCTTTAATAAAATGTTAACTAATTTATAACACGAGTAGAGAAGATGGACATAAAAGGAAGTCTTAAATGTACTATCTACATTTTAAAATATCTTCCTCTATCAGACAAGATCGGTACATTCAGGATGGTATGGCCATAGACTACAGTTTTAAAATATCTTACCAAGGAGAGATCCTTCTAACCATCTCCAAAGCTATTGTTGATAAATTTCCTTTGTGAGGTTCCACCAATACTTGAAGACTGAACTTAGAATCAGATAAAACTTTACTCTGCTAAGTCATTCTGAAGAGGGGTTTGTCAGACATTATCAACCACTTCCTTTCAACTTTCTGGAAGTGTTTTAAATGTACATTTTATAGAACAGACCCATAATGGCAAAGCCCGTTTGCCTTCTTATTAGTTCAGTAAATAAGCAAATGAGAAACTGAATTTAGATTTCTAACCAAATTTTCATCTATTATTCACTCTAGGACATAAGACAACATTGCTTAGGAAAATACTTTTTGTAAGCAATACCCCTATATAATGTTTTATAAGAGGTGATATTTGAGACTGTCTTGAAGTTTTCTTAGGAGGTCCTTTATACATACCTTCTCTGCTGTCTTCTGTCTAGTAAGGAAGATGTTGGTAACTGCTTATCATGCTTAGAGTTGATCTCTTAACTGTAACCTTCTTTATCTTTAAAATATCTAAGCCCAGACTCAACAGTATTTTATATTGAGTAAATATTGTTATAAACCTTCTTTTGTTATGTTTCTGTATACCCATGAAGCACCCAAAATAATAATAAGCCTGCATTCTATACTCTGGACTTGGTATTGATGATAGCACATTGTTACACAAGCTTTTTTTTCCTGTTTGTTTTTTCATGAACCTGCCAATTAATGTTGCTGCCAGTTTGACTTTCATATGTCTTAATAGTTGTGGCTTTTGATAATTTTGCCTCCTAATACATCCAGCATTTTAATGTTGCCATCATGTTAGCATCACAAAATTAACTTAGTCATAAACACAGCCTGCTTAGTACCTAAAATCAAGTGGCATTTCTTGTCCTTTTCATGAGTCACTTTTAAAAAAAATCATTGGGATTTTGTGAAAATGAGCAGATTTTTTTGGTCCAGAATTATTTTATGAAGCAGGCTTTGATTCATCTTGTTTATTCCCCATGACTTCTTTCATTTCTTCTGTGTGTCTGTCTTCCTATGTTTGCCTGCCCCTCTCTTTCTCTTCTAACAGCCCCTTTGAACCAGCTGATGCGCTGTCTTCGGAAATACCAATCCCGGACTCCCAGTCCCCTCCTACATTCTGTCCCCAGTGAAATAGTGTTTGATTTTGAGCCTGGCCCAGTGTTCAGAGGTAGTTGGGCTCTTCTTTCTTGTTTTCACCCAAAGCAAACTAAATATAAAACTACAGATGCTGTTTGTGCCTCACCCTCACAGCGTGTTTGTAAGTGTGAAAGTTTTCAGTACTAAATTTCTGCTTGGCCTGGCTGGAATGCTCTGAATGTGCTTCTCACACATACTCACTGCCACAAGCTTTCTGTATGCTGTCTGTCATAAATTTTTTAAAGCAAGAAAATACTGACCTGATATTTCCATCTTGTTTTTTGTTATTTTATTACTTCTTGGTTTTGATAATTTCTTAAACTTAGTGGGTGGGAATAAATAAGGTGGGTGGGGAAGAGCTTACTGGATTCCTTTGATTTTAATGCATTTAAGTGATTACTCTTGATGACTTAATATTTGTTAATAATTTTTGTGGTTTTTAAAAAAATTAAAATGTCAATGGAAACTTCTATTATGAGATTTTATTAGGCTTTTGGCCTTTTTTGAGATTCTGTAATACCAGCAGTGTTTTTTGGGTTTTTCTTTCCCCCTATATGGGATATGTATATTTTTGTCAAAGGTAGGGAGCTGTTGGAAAAAAAAAAAGATTTATAACATATTTTAGATATTTCAGTGTACTTCAGAAATTTGAGGATTTATGCTTTAATTATGTCCTAATAGAAGAAAGTTAACAGTATAATTTCATTCTCCCATTTCATCTTGCCATGTTTTATTTAGTAGTTAAACTGATTTATAAAAACTTAAGTCAGGCCAGGCACGGTGACTCACTCCTATAATTCTAGCACTTTGGGAGGCCGGGGCAAGCGGATTATCTGAGGTCAGGAGTTCAAGACTAGCCTGGCCAACATGGTGAAATCCCGTCTCTACAAAAATACAAAAAAAAATTAGCCAGGCATGGTGGCGGGTGCCTGTAATCCCAGCTACTTGGGAGGCTGAGGCTGGAGAATCGCTTGAACCTGGGAGGCAGAGGTTGCAGTGAGCCGAGATTGCACCACTGCACTCCAGCCTGGTGACATAGTGAGACTGTGTCAAAAGAAAAACCTAAGTCAAAGTTGGGACAAATGTCTTGCTATAAATATTTTTAAAGTTTATAATTACTAACTCTTGCTAGTTAGTATCTGTTATTTTTTCTGAATGTAGTAATGATGCCTTAGACTTTTGCTCTCTCAGCCCTGCTGTTTCTCAGGAAATCCATAGAATGGGATGGAAGTCATATAGTAGTGAGTAATACAATTAAATTAAGTAATACAATAAAACTACTTAGTAGATCATGACTGTGAAGCCTCAAGCAGTTAAGGCTTTATAATGTTGAAAATTATCAATGGAAGGTAGAAAATGGATTGTGTTCTACTTAATAGATATTCTGGGTACCATTTTATTTCAGAAAATTGCATATGAGATCATGAAAATTCCACATGGTGATACAATAGGATGTAATAATGGTAAAAAATTTTTCTACAGATTTAACATTTAAATGTGGTTATTGGTACCCTTATTAGCTGAAAGATAAAAGATAGTGGCCCTTTTTTTCCTTAAGAGTAGCAATTATTTTTTAAAAAAACATTTTCTTGAAGTCATTTTGTTGTTCTGTGTATAGAACTATTACCTGGACATCTCAGTCCTACTCAGCTGTACTCAGGCCTCAGTAAGAGTCACTGTCCTGAACCAGGTGCTACTGTACCTTAACTCAGGATGTTTGCCATGAGAAAGGTATACAACCCTGCCAACTGAGATCACTTCCAAAGAGTGTACTTCTCAGGCTCACTCAACCTATAGAATATTTGTATTTATAGTAACTTGGCTGAGAGGCTATAGCACTTACTTACAAAGCTCTCAATTACAAAGGCAGAGATTTTTCAGAAAGTCTTGAGAAGTAAGCTTGGCCTTATTTATGTTAACTTTGTTTTGTAGGTAACAAATAATCTTTGTTTAATAGCGTAAGCCTCCAGAAACCAATGATACTGACCAATATCTATTAAATAGTAGAGCACATAGTTTAGGATTGTATTTGAATTTAGTGGTTCATGAATAAGCCAGATATTTTCAACATTATGGCCATTATTAGAAAATGTTTTCATTTGGGGTTTTGGGTTTTTTTAATGTTAATTGGCTGTTGAGGTAATATTAATTAATTAAAAGTTTACTTGTTATGTAGGCTTTTACATTGATTTTGCTTTTTCATTTTTTTCATCAAAGAAACAAACTTGGGAGTTTTTTTTTTTTTTTTTTGGTATTTTTCTCTTGTTTTAGGGAGACTGTTTTTCTCCTAGACTTTGCACCAGTCAACAAAGTATGTGTCTATCATCAGATATCTTAAGGTCATTAAATTGGCCAGAAAACTAAAAGAAATTATAGTTCTGATCACCAAATGAGACCCCTTTTTGGGCCTATCCTTTCCAAAAGGTCTATATTTAAACATGCAGTAGATTTTAAAATTAAGTCTAAATATCCCCCCACCTTCTGCCCCTGATAAATTAACATACTTGCTCCTCCTTAATGGATACATTTTTCTTTTCACTAATTTAGGATCAACAACAGGTTTGTCTGCCACACCCCCTGCCTCATTACCTGGCTCACTCACTAACGTGAAAGCCTTACAGAAATCTCCAGGACCTCAGCGAGAAAGGAAGTCATCTTCATCCTCAGAAGACAGGAATCGAATGGTGAGAGTATATGATATCTTTTTTTCTCTAGGTTCTTTCTTCTTAGAAGTCATAGCCAAATGTAATATTATCCTTTAGATATATTATGTCCATATGTGACACAGAATTCCTATAATCAAATAAATTTAAGAGCTGATAGTTTTTTGCTTAAAGCATATTTCCACAGGACTGCTTTTTGCTCTCATCTGTAATATAATTTAGTATAAGGCAGTTTTGGAAGAGTGACAGTAGTGTTGTATTTCTAAAATAAGGAAAAAGAGAGAAAGCAAGTATTAGAAGGCATGAAAAGGCTACTCCAGAATTCAGATATCTACTGAAAGACATTCTTCCCTTCTGCTGCAAAATGAATTCACCATGGCACATGTATACTTGTGTAACAAACCTGCATGTTCTGCACATGTATCCCAGAATTTAAAGTAAAATAAAAAATAAATAACAATGAACAGTTTTTAGCCATAATGTTGCTACTAATTGTTGAATAAGTGGATCTTTTCACCTACCAAAGTAATTTTATAGGTTGATTTTTTTTTTTTTGTAAAGACTGAATTAGATAAGACACATGAAGACGTTTAGCACTGATTGAAAAAGAGTACTTAGATAAATTGTCAATAGTTACCATAGGTTAACTTAAATTTTTTGTGATTTGGAGTCAAAACTATTTACAAATATAGCAGCACTTAACTTGCTCCTTGAAGTCTTCCAGATGATAAAAACATTTTACTTATTTCAGTAATATATATTCCTGTTCATACCCCATAAATAATTTCTATTTTTTAATAAGTTGTTTCCAAACTAATATTAACTTCAATCTTAAATTTAAGTTTTGTATTTTAAGAGTCATACTTTTAACTGTTGTTCCTCCAGAATTTTTTTTTTTTTTAAGGGTATCTCTTCCTATATCCCTGTCAGGCATAAGGTAATGTACTTAGGGTGAAACAAGTTTTTCTTTTTTTGTTTGGTTTGACTTGATTTTTATACTATTTTTATCAAGAAAACACTTGGTAGACGGGACTCGAGTGATGATTGGGAGATTCCTGATGGGCAGATTACAGTGGGACAAAGAATTGGATCTGGATCATTTGGAACAGTCTACAAGGGAAAGTGGCATGGTATGTATGTAATACGGTGACATTGTGACAAGTCATAATAGGATGTGTTAAACAACTTTTTTTTTTTAAAAAAAAAGAAAAAGTTCACTGTTTGCATCAATAACTATTTTGATTAGATTCAGGAATCCTCCAAATGTTTCTAACAAAAATTATGGGAAATAAAAACTGTTCACAGCAATCAGGACTCCTATTTTTATATTACAGAAATTTTTTTTTTTTTTTTTTTTAAGAGATGGGGTTTCACCATGTTGGCCAGGCTGGTCTCGAACTCCTGACCTCAAGTAATCCACCCACCTCGGCCTCCCAAAGTGCTGGGATTACAGGCGTGAGCCACCGCGCCCGGCCTATTACAGTAATAATTTTTAAGAAGGAAATCCTCCAGGTTAACTAGTCCTCAAAAAGATTATTTTTCTTTTAGAAGTCTTTCAGCTGATAATTTTATTTGTATTATCACAAGTAAACATATTAAAAATGTACTTCCTGGCCAGGTGCAGTGACTCACACCTGTAATCCCAGCACTTTGGGAGGCCTAGGTGGGCGGATTACCTGAGGTCAGGAATTCGAGACCAGCCTGGGCAACATGGTGAAACCCCATCTCTAATAAAAATACAAAAATTAGCTGGGCATGGTATCAAGCATCTGTAGTCCGAGCTACTTGGGAGGCTGAGGCAGGAGAATCACTTGAACCTGGGAAGCAGAGGTTGCAGTGAGCCGAGATCGTGCCACTGCACTCCAGCCTAGCAACAGAGTGAGATTCTGTCTCAACAGCAACCAAAAATGTATTTAGTAAAGGAAGAAATGTAAGTGGCCAGTAAACATATATAAAATGTTCAGCCTCACTAGTTAACAAAGAATTGCAAATTCAAAAAATAGAAATCATTATTTGCCTCTCAGTTGGACACAAAAGCTTTTTAAATTGGATTATATTTGGAGTAATGAACATATTTTCATCAAAGATTTAATATTAGTGAAAAATAAAAATGAACATGTTTCCAACTAATAGAGAATTGGATAAATTGATACCTTTATATATGATTATGTAGGAGTTAAAATGGCATTAGTAGGGCTGTTTATTGATACAGAAAGGTGTCTTTATTGATAAAGAAAATGGCATAGTAGAGCTATTTATTGATATATAGAAAGATGTCTTTGGTATATGAAATTTTACAAAGCAGTATGTATAATGTGCCATATTATGGAGCGCATAGAAATATATAACATAATTTTTTATATGACAGTATTTTAGTATACATCTTCTTAAACTGTCTTTTCACAGTTACTCATAAATATTTACGCTGCATTCAGGTAAAAGCCTAATAAGATGTACATTAGTATAATGTCACTTTTAAGGGAATTTTTTTATACCTTCAAAATGTCTTTAAACATTTAAGTACTATGCAGTATTTCAGGATACAGACAATAGAATAAGCACTGTATTACTTTGAGAAAAATCAGTGTTGATTTAACTTATTAAAATATGGTATACATACAGGTTGAGTTTCTTTCCTTCCCTTTCTCCCTCCCTCCCTCCCTCCCTCTCCCTCTCCCTCCCTCCCTGCCTCTCTCTCTCTCTCTGTCTCTCTCTCTCTCTCTCTCTGTCTGTCTCTCTGTCTCTCTCTCTCTCTCTCTTCTTTCTTTCGTCCCTTCACTCTATCACCCAGGCTGGAGTGCAGTAGTATGATCTCAGCACACTGCAACCCCTGCCTCCCAGGTTCAAGTAGTTCTCCTACCTCAGCTTCCCAAGTAGCTGGGATTACAGGTGCACACCACCATGCCCGGCTAATTTTTGCATTTTTACTAGTGATGAGGTTTTGCCATATTGGCCAGGCTGCTCTCATGCTCTTGACCTCGGGTGATCCACCTGCCTTGGCCTTCCAAAGTACTGGGATTACAGGCATGAGCCACCACGCCCAGCCAGGCTGAGTGTTTTTAATCCAAAATCCAAAACCCGAAATGCTCTAAAATCCAAAACTTTCTGAGCGCTGACATGATGCTCAAAGGAAATGCCTCTGGAGGATTTCAGATTTGAATTAAGGATGCTAAACTGGTAAGTATAATCAAAAGATTTCAAACTCAGAAAAAATTTGAAATTTGAGACACTTCTGGTCCCAAGCATTTCAGATAAGGGATACTCAGCCTGTGCATAAAAGTGCACGTAAATTAGCCAGGCATGGTGGCACATGTGTGTAGTCCCAGCTACTGAAGAGGCTGAGGTGGGAGAATCACTTGAGCCCAGGAGTTCAAGACTGCAGTGAGCCATGATCGCACCACTGCAGTCCATCCAGCCTGGGTAACAGAGCAAGACTCTATCTCTAAAAAAATAAAATAAGCAGAACATTACTAGCACTCTAAAAACATCCAGCCAATCACCCCTCTACCAAGGGTAACCACCATTGTGATTGCAAGAGGAATCGAATAGTTGTATACTCTTTGTGTTGGTCCCTTTCGTTCAACAGTGTTTATAAGATTCATCTGTATTATTGTGTGTAGTTGGAGGTCATTCATTCTCTTTATCGTATTTCATCATGTAACTATAACATGATTTCTTATTTCATCTATTGCAATTGGATCCTTTCCAGTTTGGGGCTTTTATGGATGCTGGTGCTGTAAACATTTTTAGCGTATGTCTTTTGGTGAACATGTGTCCATTGCTGGGTATGTACCTAGGAGAGAATTGTGAGACCACAGGATATTCATATGTCCAGTTTTAGTAATGCTGCCAACAGTGTTACAAAGTAGTTGTACCAATTTAAACACCTACTGACAGTGTTGAGAGTTACAGCTGTTTCACATAAAGTTTTTTTTTATTTTAGTGACAATTTTAGTCATTTTCCTAATCCAAAGCATCCTGAGTAATCCATAAATTTGAAAAAAATTTAACTACTCTGATAAAAAAAGTTTTATAGTTTCCTACTTTTAAGCAAAGCTCCATAGGCCCTGTTACTTGTAGTTTCAACATTACTTTAGTTTCAGTTAATAAATAAGTATTAAGCCTAGTAAATATAATTTAATATTATCAAATAATTTGGAAAATACCATGGGTACTTAATCTGTTTCACTGAACTTCCATGGAACAAACAAGGTTAGCTATTTTTGGATTGACATTTTGGAATACTGGTACAGGAATATCATTGTTAGTTGAGTTTTTAGCCTTAGAAAATTAATAGAGTTTAGATCGCTAAAGTAGAAGTTATTTATGATTTAATAATGGTATGGAATTAGGACTATGATAATTAGTGAAAATACCCAAGAATGTTTTATACTTTTACATTTTAAAAATTGAAATGACACTTGGAATAACAATTGCCTTTTAGGTGACGTGGCGGTGAAAATGTTGAATGTGACAGCACCTACACCTCAGCAGTTACAAGCCTTCAAAAATGAAGTAGGAGTACTCAGGTGAGCTTGTGTGAATTACTGTTTTCCAGAGAAAGAAGTTACTTTTATTAGCTCCTGGTTCCCAGTGGTAGCTCCTATTAGCTTTACAAGTTTACTCAAAATGGATACATTTGTAGAAACAGAGTATGTCTGAGCATATTTTTGTCTTTAACCACATTCTTTTAAGTAGTGCAATGTTATATGGTACAGAAGATAGAATACTTAATCCTAGACTGAATTAATGGAAGTATAATATTCTTATAATGTAAAGTAAAAGTTCTACTTATGAAAAGAATACTCTCCAGTTTTCAAGCTTATCAGAGTCCATTTAGAGATTGTATTCAGTCCTGGGCTCTGGAACTTTAGAAACATTGACAAACTAGAGTATGTCCAGCGAGGACCACCTAAATAGGGAAGATTCTAGAGGTGTTACAGGGAAAAATAATCAACAGAACTGAGGATATTTAGTTCAGAGACGTCTGTTTTGTTCAAGAGAGTGCAAAGTTATTCCAGAGTGCAGAAAAAAGGTTATTCCAGAGAGCAGACCAGGGAAGCAAGCCAGAGGTGAAAGTTGTAGGAAAATGATTTTGTCTCAACACTTGGAAACTTTCTAATACCAGAACTTACATAAAGATATGGGAGTCAGCTACATACTCAGTGATGAACTTCCCATAATTAAAGGTATTTAAGCAACCTCTAGTAGCCTGTCAGATATATTTAAAAAGATATTTCTGCATAAGGTAGGAGGTTAGACTTGGCAATTCCCAGTCTCTTCTAAATTTATCCTTTCGTTGCTTTTTTAAAAAAAAAACACTGGCTGGGTGCAGTGGCTCCCGCCTGTAATCCCAGCACTTTGGGAGGCCAAGGCGGGCAGATCACAAGGTCAGGAGATCAAGACCATCCTGGCCAACATGGTGAAACCCCGTCTCTACTAAAAATACAAAAATTAGCCAGGCGTGGTGGCGGGCACCTGTAATCCCAGCTACTCGGGAGGCTGAGGCAGGAGAATCACTTGAACCCAGGAGGCAGAGGTTGCAGTTAGCTGAGATGGCGCCACTGCACTCCAGCCTGGTGACAGAGCAAGATGCCATCTAAGAGAGAAAAAAAAAAATCTTTTTCTGACAACATTTTACCAATAGGTAGACTACTTTGGTTCTCTTTTGTGAGAATTGCTAAAATTTGTCAACATTTAACATTTACTGTCACATTTCTTTGTACAGGAAAACACGACACGTGAATATCCTACTCTTCATGGGCTATTCCACAAAGCCACAACTGGCTATTGTTACCCAGTGGTGTGAGGGCTCCAGCTTGTACCACCATCTCCATATCATTGAGACCAAATTTGAGATGATCAAACTTATAGATATTGCACGACAGACTGCACAGGGCATGGAGTAAGTTCCATTCTGTTAAATGTCTTGTAAATTATTTTTGAAAACCATTGAGGATGTTTTAAAGGTTTTGGCTGCTATTCTTTTGAATTGCATTTTAAATTACTGTCAAGGAATATAAGGATGCGAACTAACGGCTAGTAAATAATATGATACTAAAAAATAAATGTCTCTGTCTAGTGCAGCCTTCAGAACATATATGAAGTATTTGATAATAAATACATGACTGCAAATTTAGTTCAGCACTCAGTGATTTAGTGAAGCAATAAAGGTTCAGAAGACAAAAGGTTTAGTAGGCAAAAACCTACTAAAAAGTTGTTAATGATTGTTGAAGTAAACAAAACCATTAATTAGTTAACCATTAATTAGTTACTTTTAAAAATCATTTTCTCTGAGTGCCCATATTTTTTGTTGCAAAATGGTCAGTTAATAAAGTGAAAAAATCGACATTCTGATGCTTTTTGAAGATTTCAAAGTGAATTCCTATCTGTGGAATTTTGCTATGCAATTTAAAGATAAAGAGTTATTTTATAAAGTTTATCATATGCTAATATGGGGAACTGACTTTGAGGGATAAATTTTAAATTTTGCATGCAACTCTTAAGTATAAATGAATAGGTAAATTAAAAAGTAAAATTAAATAAATTTGAAAGCACTTAGATGAAAATTATAAATTCAGCAAAATATAAATTTGAAAGCTCTGTGAAAAGTTTAAAAATAGGTATGATCTTAATTATTTTGTTTTTACAAATGGCTTTCACTTGCATAGATTATTATGTCATTTAATCTTTATAATGTTATGAAGTAGATCTTTTTATTTTCTTTTTGCAAATAAGAAATTGAGACTTTTAAGTGTCTTGCCTAATGGCACACATTTAATAAGCGGCAGCAAAGGTGTTTAACTCAAGATTTCCGGCTCCCAAACCAGTATTCTTTTCCCCATAACCACTGTGCTACTTTTACATTATAAAATTAGAATAAAAGAGTAAAAGGGTATATATGTCCTAACACCTACGACTCTGACTCAGTATTACTTTTAGCAAGTAAGTGTAGAGCCAAGACTCAAAACCAGATCCGACTCTGAAATCTTCCAACTATACCACCTTCTCTTTCTCGAAACTAGGTAATATATCTGTAATTTAGATTGTTTATAAGCCTATATTTAGCCAAAATACTTATTACAGCAAATTATTACCTTATTCAGCAACACTCCCACTTACCCCTAGACTTGAAACAATCTCAGCCTTTCTGATAAGTTGGAATCTCTTAATCTGTTCGAATCTAAAGGCTTTTAAAGAATTTAAATCTTGTGAAGAGTAAACCATGGCAAAAATTGTAAACATTTGGTAAGAAACAAAGCTTACTCTCTTCCCACACCACCGATCTCTTTGCACTTTCTTCAGTGGGCCAATCCTGTTCCTTCTTTAGGACCTTTATGTTTATTATATTCTCTTTAGGATACACATGCCACAAATATCCTTATGTCTCTGTTTATATGTCCCCTTTTAATAGAAACCTCTGCTCACCTCATACAACTAACATGTCCCCATATCACTCTGTCACTCTCTATACCCATAGGCTTGATTTTCTTTATAATGCACAGCTCCATCTGACTTGTTTATTGTCTTTCATCCCCACTAGAATGCAGGCTGTATGACAGCAAGGGCTTGGTTTTTTTTCCTTTCTTTATTCCTAATGTCTAGAATGGGACCTGCCATACTCAATACATAACTGTTAAATGAAAGAATGATTACATACAACTGCATATTATTGATAGATTTACCTTTTAGAAGAGAGAGAAGCCAAATCCTTCTCATATCACAACTGAGAAATGTGGCCGGGCATGCTGGCTCACACCTGTAATCCCAGCATTTTAGAAGGCCAAGGTGGGAGGATTGCTTGAGCCTAAGAGTTCAAGACCAGCCAGGGCAACATAGGGAGACCCTTGTCTCTATAAAAAATAAAAAATTTAGCCAGTTATGGTAGCATTTGCCTGTAGTCCTAGCTACTAAGTAGGCTGAGGTGGAAGAATCACTTGAGCCCAGGAGTATGAGGCTGCAAGAAGTCATGATCGTACCGCTGCACTCCAGCCTGGGCAACTGAGCGAGACGCTGTCTCAAAACAAACAGGCTGTGTGTAGTGGCTCACACCTGTAAACCCAGCACTTTGGGAGGCCGAGGTGGATCTCTTGAAGTCAGGAGTTCAAGACCAGCCTGGCCGACATGGTGAAATCCTGTCTCTACTAAAAATATAAAAATTAGCCAGGCATGGTGGCACGTGCCTGTAAGCCCAGCTACTCAGGAGGCTGAGGTAGGAGAATTGCTTGAACACAGGAGTCAGAAGTTGCAGTGAGCCAAAATTGCACCACTGCACTCCAGCCTGGGAGACAGAGTGAGACTCCATCTCAAAAAAAATTTTGTTTTAATTATTTTTAATGCCTGCAATCCCAGCACTTTGGGAGGCCACAGCAGGAGGATTGCCTGCACTCAGGATTTCAAGACTAGCTTGGTCAATATGGCAAAAACCCCATCTCTACAAAAACAAACAAAAGAAAAAAAGAAAAGAAACAGTGATGGAGCAGAAGTGCCAGGATTAATTAAGACAACCAGTGACAGTCAAGAAGAACATTATCAAATTGGAATAATGCTGCAGTCTGAAGAACAGTCAGTGAAGAGGTGATATTTTTTCAAAATGTCACTTTACAGTTTGGGATTATCAATGTAAACTTTACAGTTATCTACTCTGAAACACTTTGCTTGCATTTTTGAATAGATCTCATCATTTAACATGATGCAATGAGTGTACGATGCTGTGAACGTAGATCATTCCATTCAGTTTATCTAAGATTTTAGTAGCTGAAAAAGTACTAATTCCAAGTTTTAAGCCCTCCAGCAGAGTGTACTTTTTATTACCAGTTTAAAATTAACCAAAGAAGATATAGTTTCTTTTCCCTTTTTGTTTCCTCTTGTAAGATGATAACATGCAACTGGTTAAATGTACCAATACATCTTCAGTTTCTGAAGGCTTTGTCAGGTTGAAACTCCTCTTATTAACAGGGCTGTGTAGGTTTCAGATTAAGGTAACAGACTTTTGCTCCCTCCTGGAACTCCACTAAAACTATAATAAAGGAACTTTTTTTTAAAGCATGGACACTAAGGGTGAGGACAATAGAGAGGAAGGAGACAATGTCAGCAACATTTTGAAACCTGGAAAGCAAGTGGAGAAGTGATCATGGACTTAGTAGACCCAAAAAGGCTAAAGCATCAGTTGGCAGTGGGGAAATGAAAGCCAACCTGACTTATGCCATAGAATTGTCAATTCTCAGGAATTGGCAGTATCAGCTGTCTCAGGGGATGAAGGGGTTTAAATGAAAAGGCCTGTTTGAAAAGCTGTTATTTCTCTAAGTCTGTTCTCTTACTCAGCAGGTAACTGCTCCATCCCTATCCTAGCAGTAGACTGGAAGTTTGTTCTCTAGAGAGGGGAAAATAAGTATCTCTGAACTGGGAAACCCTGATCTATGTCTAGGACGTGGATGTCTTTCCCAAAACGTGGGGATTGGATGACTGTGTGCTTACTAAATGATGAAGGGAGATTTCCCCAGCCCTCTCTTTTCATTTGGTTCCCAGCATGCTAGCAGCCAAACCTTACTCTTCCTGCAGGGATTGGAAGAGTCTTGGGTGAATTTTACCAGCTTACGAGGAAAGATCCAAAAAAAATGACATCAGGGATTCCACCTAGATTACTGTATAGTTCAAAAATAGCAAGCCCATCTGTATGCTCAAAGCCTCCAGGCAGCTTGTCCTTAGGCTGAGTAAGACCAAGTACCGCTGGATAACTAGAGATTGGTGGAGAAGTCTCATGCAAATAAGAGACTATAAAACACGTAGAGAAAAATTGGCACTGGGAGAAACACATACAATACAATTCTCAGAGGGAGAAAAGATAATTTTGCATCCATTAAACAGGAACAGAGGTTTTTTAAGGAACTTTCGTATAACAACAAAAAATGCTAAAATGTTAGTATTTACAATACACTGGAAGTTATATCCTTTGCAGTTATTTAAATGTAACTTTTAAATGTTGATTTAAAAGGGAGTATATAGTTTCTCAGAATTCTTTTAAGGGGTCTTCAGCAAAAAAAGTTTTAAAACTATGTTAAACACTTATGGTTTAATATTAATTTCTGTCTTATGCAACATAATTCACAAGTGGTATTTAAAGTTTTTACAAACCAAGTTACATAAAATTTATATAATTAATTGGAACACATAACCAGATGCATCAGTAAGTCTTGAGGTGGATATTCCTGTTTTCTTCTCTAGTGTCAATGACTAAAGCACACTATTTTCACTACTTTTTTGGGTTTTTTTTTTTTTTTTTGAGAAAGGGTCTCACTCCTCTGTCACCCAGGCTGGAGTGCAGCGACACAATCTCAGCTCACTGCAGCCTCTGCCTCAAGCGATCTTCCCGCCTCAGTCTCCCTAGTAGCTGAAACTACAAGGGTGCACCATCTCACCCGGCTAATGTTTTTGTATTTTTTGTAGAGACAGGGTTTCACCATGTTGCCCAGACTGGTCTCAAATTCCCAGGCTCAAGCGAGCCGCTGCCTCTGCCTCCCACAGTGCTGGGACTACAGATGTAAGCCACCAGGCCCAGCCTATTTTCACTACATTTGATTGAACTTTGTTGTTGTTGTAAAACAGAATATGTTCTAAGGTATCAGGCTGACAAATACTAGGACAAACATGATAGTCCTAATGGTCATCAACTGGTTCTTCAAATCCTAACTGTTGCTGCTGATTTTGTAACATATTTTAAAGTATCTTTTGACTTCTGGTCACCCATTTCAGCCTCATGTTTGGTTCTCTTTTTTAATTCCCCCCTGACTATTCCCATGGAGCAAATGACACAGATGGAATTCCTTACATACCTAACCTTTCCTCCCTATTTCCAATGCTTGTTCATCTTGAATGCCAACTATAGTTTCATCCTGAGGGCTTTGTTTTGGAATTATCTCCAGAAGTTATTCCCAGTTAGAAGCCTGCTTGGATAATTAACAGCTTCTTAGCTCCCTCTACCTCTCTTTCAGTCCCCTGGCTCTGCCCTGAGCACAGATGATACTTTTCTGTGGCCATCACAGCCACCATCTTACTGTACCTCCTTTCAACTCTTCATGTCTGTATCATTTTCCCTGACCACCATCATCTCACAAAGGACTGACCAAGCCATATATAGTCTATAGCTGGACTATAAGGCTATAGGATATTTAAATAGCCTCTTAATAATGTACTTTTGCAAAGCCTTTATTTCAGAAGAGCCTGCCCTATGTTGAAAGTGATCTTTTCTGATTGCTCACCAAAATTCATTCTGAAGTCTCTGGATATAAGCAGAGTAGGAACAAACAGATTCATTGTATAAAATGCTAGGATTGCAGTTAACTCGTAAGATAAAACCTTTAATAATTAGAAAAGTTAGGCTGGTACGGTGGCTCACAGCTGTAATCCCGGCACTTTGTGAGGCCAAGGCAGGAGTATTGCCTGAGCCCAGGAGTTACCAGCCTGGAAAACACGGCAAAAGCCCTTTTCTTCAAAAAAGAAAAGTTAGCTGGGTGTGGTGGTGTGTGCCTGTGTTCTCAACTACTCGGGAGGCTGAGGTAGGAGAATCACTTGAGCCCAGGAAGTTGAGGTTGCAGTGAGCCATGATTGTGCGACTACACTCCAGCCTGGACAATAGAGCAAGACTGTCTCAAAAATAAGAATAATTAGAAAAGTTGAATCGTTAAGACTTTCAAGTGTGTCACCTTTATAGGATTACGGAATATAAGCAAAAAGTACACAGGTAACATTTTTCCTGTGTGGTTCTTTGATTTGTACCTCAGTGAAAACTATTAATGATTCATAGGTTTACCTGAAAAGAGCAGAGCTATTCTAATGGTAGAGTTATAAACTCACTCTGAGGAATCAGGGTTGGTAAAGTATGTTTTATCTTCTTTTCTTTTTTTTTCCTTTGAGACAGAGTCTCACTTTGTCACCCAGACTGGAATGCAGTGGCACAATCTTGGCTCACTGCAACCTCCACCTCCCAGGTTCAAGCGATTCTCCTGCCTCAGCCTCCTGAGTAACTGGGATTACAGGCACCCACCACCACGCCGGCTAATTTTGTATTTTTATTAGACAGGGTTTCACCATGTTGGCCAGGCTAGTCTTGAACTCCTGACTTCAAGTGATCTTCCCAGCCTGTTTTATCATCCTCTCACCTGCCAGTCATTGACTCATCCAGGGACCCAGGAATCCTGAGATACTGTTACTAAAGAAATTTCAGGAATGGGCAGTATATTGTGCCTTTTTTTTTTTTTTTTTTGCAGGCCTTATTTTATATATATATATATATATGTATAATATTTATGGTATAATTTCTGAATTTAGCTTTATCAGAAAATTAAGTGTTAAAAGAGGCACATAGAAAAAGTTGCAGCTTGTTGATGTATTTACAGAAGCATTATATTCTCAAAATAAGATAATTAAAAATAATTTGGAGGCTGGGGCGGTGGCTCACACCTGTAATCTTAGCACTTTGGGAGGCTGAGGCAGGCAGATCACAAGGTCAGGAGTTCAAGACCAGCCTGACCAACATAGTGAAACCCCGTCGCTACTAAAAATAAAAAAATTTGCCAGGCATGGTGGCAGGCGCCTGTAATCCCAGCTACTCAGGAGGCTGAGGCAGAGAATTGCTTGAACCCAGGATGGGGAGGTTACAGCGAGCCGAGATCATGCCACTGCACTCCAGCCTGGGCCACAAGAGCAAAACTCCATCTCAAAAAATAATAATAATGATAATTTGGAGATCAATCCTTATAAATTGACTTTGTTTTGAACAATGATGAGCATGCCTCTTTTACTCATAAATGAACTCAGTTGAAGATAGAAGGACTAATTAAAGCTGAAACAAGGATGAACATGTAGTAGTGATTGATAAAATTCTAAGCAGCCAAAGAATATTTAATTATAATGAATATAGTTTTCTGGTGGGTAAAATAATAGGATGCTGATAATAATCATAATCGGAAAATGCAAGGTAAAACAAAAAGGTACCACTTTCCACCCACTGGAATTGGCAAGTATGCTGAGTTCTGACAAGATCGAATGTTCATAGTATTAGAAGAATTGCTTCCTGGGACATTTCTGATGCAACCAACCACCTTAAGGACATTCTGGAAGTATCTGTTAAAATAGAAAAATGCTTGTTCTAACCCCAAGAAATTTTAGCTTTTTTGCCAAGTGATGTATTATACAGAAAAAGATGTATTATAGAAAACCATACAATAGTGAAAAATTGGTCTGGATGTAGTGGCTCATGCCTCTAATCCCAGCACTTTGGAAGACTAGGGAAATAGGATTACTTGAGGCCAGAAGTTTGAGACCAGCCTGGACAACACTGAGACCCTGACTCTACATAAGATTTAAAACATTCTTTTAAGGAAATTTTTTTAAAAAATAAAAACTTAATGAAAAATTGGAAACATGTTCATCAGGAGAAGACTTGATAAATAACATATTGGTACTTATGTGCAGTAGAATCATATATAGTAGTTAAAAATGAGGTATACGCGTATCAACAAAAAGTTTTAAAATATAATGTTAAGTGAGAAAAGCAAGCTGCAGCATAAGACCACTTAAAAACTTTTAAGCAGAACATTTTTTACATTTGGGCTTTAAAAAGTGCATATGTATATATGTAAAAGTACTGAAAAAAGGATCAGAAAGCAAAGATCAAGTAACAGTGATTATCTCCAAGAATCAAGTATACACTCTGAAAAAAGACTTGAGGCGTTTTAGTCCATTTTCTGTTGCTAAAACAGAATACCTAAGGCTGGGTAATGTATTCTTTTTTGGAAAAAGAAACGTATTTATTATAGTCCTAGAGGCTGGGAAGTCCAAGGGCATGGTGCTAACATCTATTGGGCCTCTGGTGAGGGCTTTTCTGCTGCATGGTAACATGGTGGAGAAGCGGAAGGGGAAGTGGGCATGTGCAAAAGGGGCAAAACACAAGGGACGACCTCTCTCTGTAACAGCCGCCTCTCATAGTAACTGTAGAAGTCACTCCTGGCCAGGTGTTTTGGCTCATGCCTGTAATACTAGCGTATTGGCAGGTTGAGGTGGGAGCATTGCTTGAGCCCAGGAGTTTGAGACCAGCCTGGGCAACATAGTGAGACCTCATCTCTACAAAAAAATTTTTTTAATCAGCCAGACGTGGTAGCACACACCTGTAGTCCCAGATACTCAGGAGGCTGAGGCAGGAGGATCACTTGAGCCCAGGAGTTTGAGGCTGCAATGAGCCATGATTGAGTCCACTGCACTCCAGCCTGGGTGACAGAGTGAGACCCTGACTCAAAGAACAAAAGAAGTCAGTGACTCCTGCTTTCTTGAGGGCATCCCTCATGACCCAGACCCAAATGCCTCTTAAAGGTCCCACCAACTCTCAACACTATTACATTGGGGACCAAGGCGCAACTTGAGTTTTGCGGGGACAAAACCATATTCAAACTTTAGCAGGAGACAAATATATAAATGTTTTAACGGGTCTGATTATGATAAGAATATGAGTGACATTATCCTTTGCTACTGCAGTTTTTCTTAATTTCAAAATAAAACATGTTACAGGGAAATATGTAATCATTATAGGAAATTCAGAAAATGTAAACGTAAAAAGCACTAGTAATCCACCATCAAGAGATAACTGCCATTAATATTTTGATGTATATTGTGTATCCTTTCAGAATGATGTGTTTTAATACTATACACAATGGTTTCTTGTTTTAAATCATACTGAGTTTGCCTTTTTTACCCTTTTAAATATCTCTACTGGTCAATAAATATTCTGATACCGGCTTTGCTACATACTGTTAACTCCGTCTCCCTCTTTTCTTTATACCAACTGTGTTCTGTGGGGTTTTTTGAAATATACTCTGATGCATTTATTTATGTATTTAGCAATGATATGCACTTACTGTGTGTCACACATTCTGTGTACTTTATACACATTACCTCGTTTATTCCTCAGCAATCCTGTGAGACAGCAGCTTTTGTTATATCCTTGTTTTACCAGTGAAGAAATCTGGGTATGGAAGGGGCAAGCCCCAGGTACTTCAGCTCCAAAGTGTATTCCCTTAACCATTAAAGCATGTTGCTTCTCCAACTTATTCAATCCCTTCAACAACCTCAAGCAGATCCTTAATGTTATAGGGCAGTTATACTTTCAGTTCCCTAGTTCATTCACTGTCCTCTTTCAGACACTGTCATACCTCCTCAAAAGCTCATATCCTCAAGCCTCCAAAACCTCTTCTTCAAGAAGTCAGCGATGACCTTATTTGCCACGTCTTTAAGAAAGTTGGAAGTAACCATTATGACATCTGCCCACCTACATGCATTCATACCAGATTCCTCTGCCTAATCACTAGTAAAAGCCAGTCCCTCCATTTGTACACTAGATTCCATGCCCTTACTCCTACCCAGAGACATCTTCTGAGTAAATCTCCTATCTTCTTAATCAGTTTTTCCTTTCCTACTGAATTTTCTCCTATTTTAAAACATCTTTTGGCTGGGAGTGGTGTTTCACGCCTGTAATCCCAACACTTTGGGAAGCTGAGGCGGGTGGATTGCTTGAGCTCAGGAGTTCAAGATCAGCCTAGGCAACATAGTGGAGCCCGTCTCTACCAGAAAAACACAGAAATTAGCCAACTGTGGTGCTGTGTGCCTGTGGTCCCAACTACTTGGGAAGCTGAGGCTGGAGAATCTCTAGAGCCTGGGAAGTCAAGGCTGCAGAGAGTCAAGATCATGCCACTGCATTCCAGCCTGGGTGACAGAGCAAGACTGTCTCCAAAAAAAAAAAAAAAAAAATTAAAACATCTTTCACCAAGCACAGTGGTTTGTTCCTGTACTCCCAGCACTATGGGAAGCTGAGGTGGGATAATCACTTGAGCCCAGGAGTTTGAGACCAGCCTGGGTAACAGAGTGAGTCCTTGTCTAAAAAAACTAAAATAAAATTTAAAAAAAGGCCAGGTATGGTGGCTCACACTTCTAATCCAAGCACTTTAGGAGGTTGAGGCAGGTGGATACTTGAGCCCAGGAGTTCAAGACCACCCTAGGCAATATGGCAAAACCTTGTCTCTACAAAAAATACAAAAATTTTCCAATGTGGCAGTTTATGTCTGTGGTCCCAGCTACTCAGGAGACTAAGGTGGAAGGATCACTTAAGCCTAGGAGGCAGAGGTTGCAGTGAGCAGAGACTGAACCACGGGGGACAGAGTGATGACACCCTATGTCAAACAAAATTAAAAAATGAAACATCTTTCTTATGCACATTTGGCAGAATGTTTATAGTTGTTGACTCTAGGTAGAAGGCGTGTGGGTATTTACTGTACTTTAATTTTTTCTATATGTTTATTATTTTCATAGTAAAAAACTTGTGGGGTCCCTCCCTTAATCCTGCTTCCCTCTTCAGTTATTACCTCATTCCTGTTCTTCCTTCTACAGTAAAACTTCTCAGAAGAGTTGTTGGTATTCACTCTCCAATTGCTCTCTTTCCTTTTTATCTTGGACCCTGTTCAAACCAGGCTTTTGCCCCTGCTGCTCCAAGAAACATACCCCTCCACCTCCACCCTCACCCCCTACCCCACGAAACAGAGTCTCACTCTGTCGCTCAGGCTGGAATGCAGTGGCACGATCTCAGCTCACTATGACCTCTGCCTTCCAAGTTCAAGTGATTCCCCTGGCTCAGTCTCCCAAGTAGCTGGCATTACAGGTGCACACCACCACACCCAGCTAATTTTTGTGTGTTTAATAGAGATAGGGTTTCACTATGTTAGCCAGGCTGGTCTGGGACTCCTGACCTCAAGTGGTCTGCCCATCTCTGCATCCCAAAGTGCCGGGATTACAGGTGGGATCCACTGTGCCCGGCCAGGAAACAGCGTCTTAATATGATAGTTACTGATGGCCTCCATGTTGCCAGATCCAGTAGTAAAATTCTCGGTACCAGTACCATGCTGTTTTGATTACTGTAGCCTTAAAAAAAAAAAAAAATTCTCAGTGCACAGTTATTTGACCTGTCAGAAACATATGATACAGTTGATCACACACTTCTTCATGAAACAGGTTCTTAATCCCTTGTTTATTCGTGTTCTTAGTTTCTTGCTGCTCAGAATGTGGTCTGAGTAGCATCTGTACCACCTGGGAGCCTTTTAGAAATGCTAAGTTTTAGATACCACTCCAGACCTGAATCAAAGACTGCATTTTAACAAGATCACCAAATGATTCATATTCATGTTGAAGTATGAGAAACCCTGCTTTCAAGCATATTCTCCTGATTAACCTGCTACTCACGCTCTACTCCTCAGCCTGTAATCCCAGCACTTTGGGAGGCCAAAGCAGATGGATCACGACGTCAGGAGTTCAAGACCAACCTGACCAAAATGGTGAAACCCCATCTCTACTTAAAAACATAAAATTAGCCGGGCGTGGTGGCGCATGCCTGTAATCCCAGCTACTTGGGAGGCTGAGACAGGAGAATTGCTTGAACCCAGGAGGCAGAAGTTGCAGTGAGCCGAGATCACGCCATTGCACTCCAGCCTGGGCAACAAGAGCAAAACTTCATCTCAAATAAATAAATAAATAAAATACCTAAAATCAGAACCAGCAATACAGAGTGTTATCAAGGATGAAGAACAACTGGAACTCTCATACATTGCTGGTAAAGATTTTAAATGATACCACCATTTTGGGGATTAGGTTGGCAGTTTCTTTTAAAGTTAAATTTACCATTTGAGCAATTCTAATCCTACCTAATTACCCAAAAGAAGTGAGACCATCAGTCAACAACAAAGACTGGTAAATGAATACAGTATCTTTTTCATATTTGTCACAAGCTAGGAACAACACATTGTCCAATAAGAAAATATATGAGTTATGATATAGTCATACCCTCTAATACTGCATGCAGCCAGGGTGTGAATCTCAGAATTGTTATGCTGAGCAAAAGAAGCCAGGTGATTCTGTTTATATGAAATTTGAGAAAAGGCAAAAGTAATCTGTAGTGACAGAAGTCATTATCAGTGGTTTCCCAAGCCTAAGGAGGTGTTATTAATTGCAAAAAATGTATGAAGAAACTTTCCGGGGTTTTGGATACTCTTTATATTGACTGTGACTGGTCATTACACATGTGTATGTGTGTGTTGAAACTTTTTAAATTATCCATGTAAAATGGGTGCATCTTGTGTTGTATGTAAATTTACCTCAGTAAATGTCATTTTTTAAAAGTGAAAAATACTTGATGGTTTATACCTATAATTCCAGCACTTTGGGAGGCCGAGGTAGGAGGATGGCTTGAGCCCAGGAGTTCAAGACTGGCCTGGGCAACATAGTGGGACCCATCTATAGATAACAGTTTTTTAATTATCCAGGCATGGTGGGGCTCACCTGTAGTCCCAGCTACACAAAAGGCTGAGGTGAGTGGATCCCTTGATCCCAGGAGGTTGAGGCTGCAGTGAGCTGTGATTGTGCCACTGTACTCCAGCCTGGGCAAGAGAGCAACACTCTGTCTTAAAAAAAAAAAAAAAAAGAAAAGAAAAGAAACTTAAAAAGCAGGGTAAAAATCTAATTTAGGCCACTATGGAGCACAACTTTAAAATGTGTGAACTTTATCTATTGGAGATGTTAATGATTTTTAAAGTGATAAATGATTACTTACTACAGAGAAGTAACAGAATGTCATTCTTGTTAATCTTACTTTCCAGGGTTGTAATAATGAAGGGAGCAGAGGGCATCAAAGTAGAAAGAATGCTGTAATTAGACACTATCACCACTATCACACCTCCCAGTCCAGGGTGTCGCCCAAGGAGAGATTCATCTTGCTGCCTAAAGTCTGATGAAACTTTGTGAAATTGTGCAGTATTATGTGAAAGAGGGCTGACATGCAAATGTCTAAGTAGGTCAGTTCTTTGTTTTTAGAAATAGTTTAAAATGCTTGAAAATCGCAGCAGACTTAAGTGAGAGATACTAGTGACTTTTACGAATAGGCTAAGCTAGCCAGGTGCGGTGGTGCACGCCTGTAATCCTGGCACTTTGGGAGGCCGGGGCGGGTGGAGCATGAGGTCAGGAGTTCAGGACCATCCTGGCTAACACGGTGAAATCCCATCTCTACTAAAAATGCAAAAATTAGCCAGCATGGTGGCACGTGCCTATAGTCCCAGCTACTCGGGAGGCTGAGGCAGGAGAATCACTTGAACGCAGGAGGAGTAGGTTGCAGTGAGCCCAGATCGCACTCTAGCCTGGATGACAGAGCAAGACTCCATCTCAAAAAAAAAAAAAAAAGAATAAGCTAAGCTGATAAGTTAGCCAAATGGCGTGGCAATATTACCAGCAAGGCATTTTAATGATAATCTCTTACTGTATTCTTAAGGATAAGATTAAGAAATGTAACATGAATGACAGGATTTAACTGGGTTCACACTGGATGAGTGGTCATACCCGAAGACAGCAAACTAATGAGATGCTAATGAGATTCCTGTCCTCAGTCCTCTGTTGAATATGAGAGCATATTTAGAAGTAACTTACGTGAGGAATTATTAGCATGCTGATCTTATAAAATCTCTTTCTTTCAGCTCTCATGTAAAACTCTTAAAACAAGAAAATAAAAATATAAACCTATTTTTATGAAAGAAAAACGAAGCAGTCAAGAAAAAACTGATTTTTTTAGTGAGAGCTAAAGTTTTCATCTGAAATTATAGACCATGTCTACAAAATTTAAAATCCTAGCCAAGTCCAAAAAAGAGAAATAAACAAGTGTAAGATGGGGGAAATGTTTTATAGGAGCAATTCAGGAATAATTATTCTAGGATTGTAATTGAATATAATCCTTTTTGTGTCCTTTTATGTTTGTTTGTTTTTTTATTCTGTTTATTGTTGTAAATTTTGACCCATCAGCAGAAAGCATATAATTGAAATATAATGTTAATTGGACTCACTAGAGTGACTTTGGCTGCCATAACAATCACAATAATGTCTGATTTAATGTTTTATGCCCACAATGAGGGAGGTGAAGATGAGGATCTCACTGTAGTTTGTGTT
Organism: Cacajao melanocephalus; assembly: GCA_963573385.1. NCBI lineage: Eukaryota > Metazoa > Chordata > Mammalia > Primates > Pitheciidae > Cacajao > Cacajao melanocephalus. Next base: position 73,864 of record CAUYLG010025033.1, on the reverse strand, counting down.
CGTCAGATCCAATCTGAAGTATTGCTTTTAATTTGGGACACCACATGATGCTCTGTAAAAATGTAGAAAAGCTGAATCTTGCTTGGATAAGAGCTTAAAGTAGTATAGAGAAGGAATTCTGCTAGATGATTTTGTAGCTCTAAGATTAAATGGTTCTACAGGTAAATACTTTTTCTTCAAGGAATGGGACTGTAAGACCTGTCAAGAGAATGTGTTGTTCATTTGGTTGATAGCATGTTTGTTCTTTACTAGTACTTTTGTAAACCTGTAATGCTCTCCTTAACGTCTTACCAAGGAGAGAGGGAAGTCCAATCTAATTATCCTAATTAATGGATTGACTTCTGTATCATCTATAGCCAAAGTAAAGGTGATTTATTCCTGTTCCCTTTCCTACCCCTAAACAGTTTTGTGGGGTTTTTTTTGTTTTCTGGGGGGGGGGTTTCTGTTTGTTTTGTTTTTTGTTTGTTTTTGGCATTTTTCATTGTAACTGGGTGATGCTTAGGAAATTATGTTTTAGTGTCTGCCTGTATAGAATTATTTAGGATAGTAATTACTGTGAAACGTTATCTGATGTAGGGATTGGGTTGTGTCTCATCCCATTTCTCTATCTGCGGGATTAGAGTCCCTTTTCCTTCCAGCCTTTTATTCTATAGACCCGGACTTCTACTTTTTGCTGCTTTTTATTACAGAAGGATTACAAAAAGATAATTATTCAATGAGATAAAAATTAAGAAAGCAGTTTGTAAGTTACAAAGGATTACACAAATATAAAGTGTTATTTCAGGTTACAGCTATATGCAACTCAGTCTATAATAGATTTATGCTATGTAACTTCTATGCTGGTTATATCACTAGCTCCCCAATCACATTTATATCTTGTTAATTATCTAGTACTTCCCTGGTCAGAAAATTTCTCTCCTCACCCTCCCCAGTTACATTCCTATCTACTTTATTCTTGTTATTTTCCTTCGCATCAAATTTGTTGAAAGGATTAACACCATCCCATGGAGAACACCTTTATCTTCCCCTCTTTTAACTTCAACATGCCTCTATATTTTCATATGGTTGAAGCCCATTTGTTTTGGTTTTAAGTCTTGCAGGAAAAAGAGCCTCCTTTCAAAGACCAACACTTTTGCTGTATACTAGATCCCAGGTCTCTGAGTGCAGGACCTAGCTCCACCAACCAGCCCTGTCATCATTTATCCCCCTTTCTTTCTAATGGAGACAAGATCTCCCCATCTTAAAGCTTTTGATGATTGGGAACCATTTATTTCCACCAGTTTTTAAACTTTGTATGTCACTGCAGAACTTTTTAAGCAGTGAGACCTAAAATGACATCACATTTTCTTTCAATGAAAGAGTGACAATGTGATGTGGAACAGTGGTCCTAAAGTCATAACAAGATAATTTTCAATTGTAGTAAATGCCATGAAGAAAATAAACTGTGATATGAAATAGTAATTGGAGAAGGGATTACTTTGGATAAACAGTAATTTGAAATGAAAATTTTATTTAGAAAATACTTCTAAAATTTTGATGCTGGTAAGAATAAGGAAGTTTAAATGAAGATGAGAAAGCATGAATAATTTCCATTATTTGCAAATCTTCCATTTTTAACAGTGTTCATTGCATGATTTTGATTGTGCCATTTGGATCTTAAGTTCTCATTTTAAGGTAAAATTTTCTAATGATTGTTGTCAGATTTCAGAAGTGTCATATATCTATTCTCTCCCATATTCAATTAAGAAAAATAACCTTGACTAGCACATTATATGTATCTTATTGTAGTTTATTCAATAGACATTTATTGAATACTTACCACACATACTAAGCGCTAGGTATACAAAGAAATAAACAAGACACCACCCTTTTGAGACAGGAGAATCGCTTGAGTCCAGGAGGTGGAGGTTGCAGTGAGCCAAGGCTGTACCACTACACTCCAGCCTGGGTGACAGAGTGAGACCTTGTCTCCAAAAAAAAAAACACAGCCCTTTACTTCAATGAATGTATGTAGCTAAAGCAGTTTTTAGAGGTAACATAGATGATTTTAAAGTTAACATTGACTTTAAAATAGACCCACTATGGCCATTTTAGAGAAAGATTTCTCCTCAGTAGTTTAAGAAATTTTAAGAGTATTTGACAACTACCTTTAAAAATAGTTTTAATTATCAAACTGCATGTTCTAGTAGTTTACATTCCAAATAGAAGTGAATATAGGCACACTGAAAAAACACATTAATCAAGCCATTATTGTGATGATTACTACATAAGCTGAACAGTGAAAGATCCCTTTCAGTTGGGTTAGTCATGGGAAAGCTTCACTCAGGAGTTAGAAATTGTATTCAGTCTTAAAGGATGGATATAAATAGGTGGAAAATAGAATGAAAGCTAATTTGGAGGGATGGGTGTAGGAGGGGAGCATTGAACACAGTTGTGGGATTAAATATCAAGGTATACTTAAGGGACATGGATAAATAGGCTTGACTGGAGTGAAAGGTTTGTATTGGTAACTAGTAAAAGATAAAACAAAGTCTTTTAATAGAAAACAAGATTTTGACTGTACCATTATAGTGATATGTTCCTGTAATCTTAAATTCATATATAGTCTATTTTAATATTCTATGAAGGGTTTATCACAATGTACAATTTTCAGTTGTATCATGATTCTAAATAAGTCTTTACACCCCTAAGTATGTTCTGTAGATTTTGAGGCCAGAGTCCTTTAGCCCTACTCAGGTTAAAATGATGTTTTGTTTTTCAGTTACTTACACGCCAAGTCAATCATCCACAGAGACCTCAAGAGTAATAGTATCCTTCCTGAAATTTGTCTGCGAAGTTTGAAAGCATCCTGACTTTTTCTTCTGCATTTTGTCTTCACTATGTAAAAACAGTTTTCATGCTAAGTTTGATACACTGTAAAGAGAATTAATAAAGAATTGTGCATGCATGTATAGGACAGCAGGATACTACAGCCTGCTTTTGGTTTCTTGACGACTGAACATTACAAGAAAATCTATCAAAAGTCTTTCCAATAGTAGGATTTTTTGACCACTTGCTTACATTTTATCAGCACTATAAAACTGATATTTTTGTAGCTATCTACTAGTCCCTTTCAGACCTCTGACTTTGCTTAGTGGTAGTTGAAATATAGCTGAAGGCTCTAAATTATGTAATAACGAGGTGAGAAAAATATAATATTTCTTCTTCCCTAAGTGCAGACTAAGATACTGTCTGCCAGCATCTTCATTCCAATGAAGAGCCTTTATAGCTTGCCCAGCAGTGCCAAGAGACTATCTGGGCCTACATTGCTAAAATCTAATGGGAAAGTTTCATGTTCTCTCATAAACTTAGGAAAGCATCTCACCTCATCCTAGCACATTTAAAGCCCCAAAAATCTTAAAAGCAGATTATATAGGCTAGATAGAACTAATCATTGTTTTAGATGTACTTACTTTAAAAGGAAAGATGAAGTACTATGTTTTAGAGAATATCATATTACAGAATTATAGAAATTAGATCTCTTAAATCTTCATAATGCTTGCTCTGATAGGAAAATGAGATCTATTGTTTTCCTTTACTTATTACACCTCAGATATATTTCTTCATGAAGACCTCACAGTAAAAATAGGTGATTTTGGTCTAGCCACAGTGAAATCTCGATGGAGTGGGTCCCATCAATTTGAACAGTTGTCTGGATCCATTTTGTGGATGGTAAGAATTGAGGCTGTTTTTCCACTGATTAAATTTTTGGCCCTGAGATGCTGCTGAGTTACTAGAAAGTCACTGAAGGTTTCAATTATAGTATTTTCATAGTTCCCGGTATTCACAAAAATCAGTGTTCTTATTTTTTATGTAAATAGATTTTTTAACATTTTTCTTTATCTTTGAATATTATGAAACCAGTTTCAGTGTATTTCAAACAAAAATATATGTCTTATAAACAGTGTTTCATATTTTATTCAAAATTGTTTAAAATATTTTGTGTTCAAAATGATCTGTGTACCCTGTTGAAAAAAAACAGGTGTGGAATTTAAGGCAGGTGTGATCCACAGCCATTATTATGGTTTTGCTAAGAGAACTACTCCTTTTAACAGAGAAGCTGTTTCACAATCTTATTTAAGCCTAAATTGGAAAGTTACTTCCTTTAGACTAGAAAGAATCTCATAATTATGGGGCATCTGGAAGAGAAAAGACAAATGAGAGGTAGATTAACAGCCTTGCGCTGTCTTGGCATAGCTTTTTCTTTCTCTTTCTTCCTGTTTTTTGCTTTGTGGAAAAGAAGAAAGAGAAGTTCTAAAAGAAGAAAACTAAAACTTCTGTGCAGTGGGAGCAAGCTGTGGAAAGGTCAGTCATATGAATCATTCCCTGAAACAGCATTCTTAAAAGGGTCCCTCGTACCGTTTTAGAGGGTCTGCAAGGTCTTCCATTTGTGAGACCAGATTCTATTTATATCCTTCAACCAAAACAACACATTGCAACAGATTGAGTACAGAAGCAAATATGAGAATCCAGTGGGCTGCTGTTAAGCTAGATATTGAAGAGAATCACAGGCCAGGCATGGTAGCTTGAGCCCATAGTTTCAGCTACTTGGGAGGCTGGGGCAGGAGGATCACTTGATCCCAGGAGTGGTCAGCATGGTGAGACCCCATCTCAAAACCATAAAAGGAGGATAATTATAGTACTGTTCTTCTTAGTAAACTTTTTTTTTGTTTTTGATAATAGTTATTTTTCATTAAAAATGGATGATCTGTGTTAACATCTACTTGTTATTATTTTAGTAGTTAAATGAATTAATAGTTTAGTTTCTCCATTAAATTTTAATGATAACTATCCACAGACGTAATCCACATAAACAAAAGTTCTTTATGGTCCTTAATAATTTTTAAGAGTGAAAAAGAATGCTGAGACCGAAAAGTTTGAACACCACAGCTCTAAGCTGAATATAAGCTTTCCGAAACATCTTAGTGCAATTCTAACCTTTAAATAACTTACTCTGCACTGAGACTTTCCGGGTACCCTGCTGGAAACAGAATAGTTATAAGGGCTTTCAAAGCCACAAACTGTATGTAGCAGTTTCCAAAAAGGGAAGTCCAAGTTAAGACTCCAAGTTTGTCAAAATAAACCTAGAGTTAAATTGAGCTGTGATTTCTTACGACAGTAAGTGGAATTAGGGCAGATGGCAAGATGGAACATTGGACTTCGAGTTAGAAGATCTGTATTCTAGTACCCTATTTGGCCATTAACCTGGAAGTTTCTTAACCTCCTCTAAGTGTCTTCATCTGAAATGTTGAGTTGGACTAGTAGAGTTCAAACGCCCCTTCTGTTTCTAAGATTCGGTGATTGGAGTTAGCTAGATTTTTTTCATTATTTAACATATGTTTAACTGTTTTAATTAGTAATTATAAATGATAGGAAAATTAATAACTATAATCTGATGTCAGGCACCTTTATTAAGGCATACACACTTTGTGAAAAAGATGGCAGTGTATCCTAGAAAGATGAGGGAAAACAGATTTTCAGTGTTGAAACTGTAAAACCTAAAATTATAAACAATGTCACATGCTTTTAAAGCATGTTAATTTTTAACTAGTATGGGAAAGTTATGCTCAATCAAGTCTCCGGTTTTGTCCTTACTTTTTCAAAAAGTTTATACAGTTTGTAGATTATTATACATAAAGTTTTATATTTTCTTATAATTATTTTTTCGTTGATACCTGTGTAGATGGGTTTTTCCTTTATTCTTCCATGCTGAGTTTTAGACAAGAGAATAATACCCAACAGTACCCTTCATTGTTAAACCAATCCTGGGTTGATACTGCCCTCAGAAACAAATACGGAACATCCATATCTTAAGAGAGAAGAGTTTGGTCATAACTAAGGCTGTGCGGTCCTCTGAATTATATACAACATTCTTCTCAACTTTGTTTTATTTATGTCTTAGAAGAGAAAGAAACTTTTGTGAGAGCTTTTACAAATTAAATCACTAAACTGAAGATTCGTCGTGCATTTCTTAAAATAGGTGACATGCAACTTTTCATCAAACTACCAACAACAGTGTGAGATAAAACTAAATTAAAAAAAAATTCGTCTGATTTCTACTCTATCTCTCACAAAAATTGGTTCAGGCTTTGAAAATATGCCTTTGCCATACCAACCTCTCAATATTCTGGCTTGCTCATTATATCACAGTTATATGTGGTTTATTTTGTACTGTATTACTAAAAGCAACTATGAACAAAATATATACAAAGGCAAGTAGATACAACCTTCTCCTTCACTTCCATCCTCTCACTCTCTTCAGGACATCCCACAGATCTTCCATCAGTGGTTCTCAACTTTGGTTGAACATTAAAATCATCTGGAGAGCTCTAAAGACTAGTTAATGTTTGGGTCCCACCCCCAGACTCTTATGTTATGTGATTGGACTGGAGTGTAGTCTGAATGTTGAGGGGTTTAAGGCTCTATGGGTCATTCTCATTTGCAGCTGTTGCTGAGTGCCATTATTGCCTCTCCTTGTGAGATGCCTGCCTACCCAGACCAATAACCAGGAATCTTGTCCCAGGTCTCTCAGCCATTTTTGCATAGTTAGTACCACTTTCGCTGTCAAATTGACATTGTCACAAACTTTTCATTAATATACTGCCATTTCACTTCCTTCCAAATGAAACAATACAGAAGACCCAAGGTGAAAGAACTCTTTTAAGCTAATATTTAACAAACTGCTTATTGTATTTTATGTAAATAAGAAATCTGTATAATACAATGACTGAAAATATAGAAAATATGATTGTTTCATTGCCCCAGAAGCAGCAGCCAAAAGATTATACCATCTTCTACTAAATCTACCCACTGTCTTGCTTTTGTTAATAAAGTATCCATGGCATGTTTATACCATATGCTTATTCCATAGCTTGAAAGGGGATTTGAGTTTATCAGTCTTGAAATTCTATCATTATTTTCTAAGGTGTCCTGAGATGAGAAAAGTTGTTTGTACCAGTGAGAAAACTTAAATTCTAAGACAGTTATACAGTAGTTGTGCTGCTTCCAAGCATCTTATAACCACAAGTCTTAATATTTCTTTGCTGAATCAGGAATGGGAAGTGGGAACTGATTCTAATAGGGTAAGTCACAGGAAGAATTCAAGTGGCACTCATTTTGTGCAGAAAGAGATTGCCTCAATCATTACTAAATTATAAAATCTTAGTAATACAATACAAAATCTCTGCTAATACTGTCTCTTTCTGAGTTTATAGAGCAGAGGTTTTTTTTTCCTTCATCTTAATCAGTTTTATTTCTTTGACTATCAAGAGAATTGATTACATATTAGACAGGTGTTTTAATGATAAAAGCATTACTCTAGGAATTACAGTTGTGTGTTTTTTCAGTCTTTATTCAGTTGAAGTGAAGAATTAACTAGAACATTTTTCTTTGTATGTTCTAATAGGCACCAGAAGTCATCAGAATGCAAGATAAAAATCCATACAGCTTTCAGTCAGATGTATATGCATTTGGGATTGTTCTGTATGAATTGATGACTGGACAGTTACCTTATTCAAACATCAACAACAGGGACCAGGTAAATATTTACCACCTCTTGGTGTTTATTTTGCCGTCAGTATACAAGGCTCCAGTTAGTTGTAGAAAATAAGTGTTAAGTCGTGGGTAAGCATGAAGGATAGATTTCTTGATTTTTTTTTTTAACCAGTTTTAGAAATCATTTGTATACTTTTGGCAGTAATAGCAACATGTAAGTCCTTTTCTCAAAATATCAGCCATAAATGTTACAATGGAATAAAATTCCTGACTTTCTGACTACAGACTACAGATACAAGAATGGGTATTTCTTGACCATAGCACAATTAGAAGAATGAGCTCTGCTACTGTAGCATCTGGGCTTGAAACTTTTCACTGTATCACAGATTGTGCTGTTAGAACAGGTACTCAGCTATGAGCTTTTTTTATATTAAATTCTTTAAAATTATTAAGATTTCTTGAATTCTTTAATTTTTAAAACTAGGTAAATGGAAGGAATCATGCTTTGATTTTTTTTCTCTAATGAGAATTCTAGTAGGAGGGTAATTTTTTACTTCTTTCCTTCCTAAGTTCCTGTTCCCTGTCCCTTACCTTCCAAAAGGTACTAACATAGCCTCATGGAGCTCTTAGCTTTTTCTGTCTCAAACTCAGTAAGCTCGCTTAGACTTTTAAAATTGGCCAAGAAAAGTGAATTGTCTTTACTAAAATTACCTTGGATAACTCTGTATTTTAAAAGGTTTGTGAGTGTGTGTAGAGAGATTACAGGAGTTATACTGTTCATATATTAGAAAACACCAGTTGACCATATAAACTTTGATTAAAGAATATTTAGACTTTATGCTGTGATTTGCCCCCAGAATCACCTGGGAATTTTGTTTAAAAATGGAGCAGATTCTAATTAAATGGGGGAGGGTCCAGTCATCTGCATTTTTTTTCTCTTTCCCAGGTGATTCCAATATAGACCAAAGTTGAGAGTCACCAATCTAAATAACTTTTTTTAAGTGCAAGCTTTTTAGGTATTTCATCATAGCTTCCCAACCTGATGAAATTGTATTTTTTGTATATAAATGTGTTGCTTCATTTAAGTGATTTGTCTGTTTTGTCAAGAGCTCAACTCTGTCGTTTTGGTGCTAGCTCTGAGTAGCTTTCTCACTTCACCTATTGTGATGTCGGAGAAATAATCTCTTAAGTTACCATGAACTTTGTGTGTGTGCTTATTGAATCACCATATGGCCCTTACACAACAATGGTCTTGACTGTGTTTGATGATTTTTAAAAATGGCTACATTTCTGCCCAGTTCATGATAAAACTAAATTTTAGTTGCCGTTAGCCTTTCTAACTACTTCATAGCTTTAGAATGTTGAGTCTTAGCTTTGAATATAAAATAACATGACTTTGGATCTGATGTTTTAAGCCTTCATGAAACTTAGATTCAGGAGGGACTGAAATTTCAGCTAAAGAACATAATTGAAACATTGTACTTACTGTACTTGTGATAGATCTAGATCACTGAAATGACTGATTTGACGACGGAAGCCTGGGTAGCCAAATGGTCTCTAATTTATAAGCTTCATATGCTCTACCTTTTACAGTCTTATTAATTCAGTCATACAGCATAACATCCTGTTCCATGTTCACTTTTCCTGTACATATTTTTCTGGAGGAATTACTATGAATTTTCAGTTTAGTTTCAGTTGATTTATCATATAAACTACAAATTAATAAAAATTTATGAACCTAAGTTCTGGATGAAATTCATTTGTCAGTGAATACGTTTATTTTAATACAATAATAAGATTATAATATAGAAACAAGTATTATCTCCAAAATACGGATAAAAGCATCCCAGAGTTCTACACTCATCCACTTCTTGGCATTTTAGGTGCTTTGTCCTCCATGGGAGTATAATAAATGATGTGGCAAGGGCTTACTCTCCATGAGAGGAGTGTGTGACCAACAGAAGGGTAAGGCCTTTACTAGTTAATTTTTTCTAATAGTTAGAACCTTCTGGAATTTGCTAGTCTGAAACCAGGTGAAGTATTTAATGGAGAAGAAGAAGGTAAAAGAATGATATCCTCTTACAACTACCCCCATTCTGCTTCATTACCCTCTAGTCTACTTTCGTCAAATAGTACTTTCTATGAAACTCCACATTTTGAAGGGTTAACTCTGGCCATCCTCAATGAAGTTGCCCCAGGTGTTGCTCCATTCATCCTTTGATGTTTCTTTTGCTGTCTCTATCCTTGGATCTTTCTGGCTCTCAGATTAGACATCTGTTTAAGAATCCAGGAATATTCTTTACTGTGCAATGTGAATACTATTCCCCTAGACTCTCATGCCCATAATATGAGGTGGCAGATTTTGCCTGTAAATTCAGAGCACAGTTGGTAAAGCAGTGTGATGTAATGGCAGGCCCTGGACTCCAGATTTGCATAACCTGGTGTACCTACCTCTCTGGGTAGCTTTTTTTTTTTTTCCACTTTCTTCTTCTTCTTCTTCTTCTTCTTCTTCTTCTTCTTCTTCTTTTTTTTTTTTTTTTTTTGCGAGACGGAGTCTTACTCTGTCACCCAAGCTGGAGTACAGTGGCCTAATCTCAGCTTACTGCAACGCCTGCCTCCCAGGTTCAGCGATTCTCCTACCTCATCTTCCTGAGTAGCTGGGGTTACAGGTGCATGCCACTTTGCCCAGCTAATTTTTTTGTATTTTTGGTAGAAATGAGGTTTCACCATGTTGGCCAGGCTGGTCTCGAACTCCTGACCTCATGATCTACCCGCCTCAGCCTCACAAACTGCTGGGATTACAGGCATGAGCTGCTGCACCCAGCCTTTTTTCTTTTTTCAGTCACCCCAAAAATAAGAGAATTTGGCTAAAGAATTTCTTCCAGTTTCAAAAATCAGATTCTTTTCTAAAATAGGTCTCTTAGCCCTTTGCAAAGCAGTATGCCTTTTTACCTTTATTTATCCTAGCACTAAAAGTCTGGTAAATCATATTGTCATCCCCCTACCCTCTTTATCATTTCAATATTTTTCTCTCTAATCACCCTATTCTTCCCTCCTTCAGTGCACTTTCTTTTGTAAATTGGGATTAATAATGTGCTCATTTAAGTTAGGTATATTGACTATACCTTCATGGCTTTCTTTTCTTGGAGCAGAATTGCTGTGTCTTCTTAGAAGAATAAATAGCATATATCCGTTATTTCAAGTGTATTCCAGTTATAATTGCTGCATAACAAACCACCCAGAATGTGGTAGCTTAAAATATTAATCTGTAGGTTGGGCTGCTCTCAGTGAGGAAGGTTCTAATCTGTTTCACACGGTATTGACTAGAGGAGATTGACTGGGTGTTAGAAGGATCTACTCTAGAGTGGCTCATTCACATACCTGGCAAATTGGTGCTAGCTAGAAGCTCGAAGCTCAGTTATTCTCCACATGAGCCTTTCCTTGCAGACCTCTTCGAAGGTCTTGGAGGACCTCTTCATTGGTCTTTCTCACAGCATGGTGGCTAGGTTCTAAGCACAAGATCTGAAGAAACAGGAAGCAAGTACTAATCTCTTATCAACAGGCAAATTATTTTAATAGAAAACATTTTCAATACCAACTAATATAAAGTACTGTGGGATATAGAGGAATTCAAAATGAATAAAACAAAACACAGGCTCTGCTCTTAATGGCATGGGCAGTTCTGTTGAGGTCATGCTGGGGGTGATACTGAAAATGAGTAGACATGTGCTCCAGTAATACCATGGAGTGAATGACAGGGTCAAGACGCCAGGAGTGCTGAGTGTGGATTGAAAGTATGAAGAACCAGTCCCAGAATTTCAAGCCGAGGTATTGATTTCTTAGTGTATGTGCCATGTGAATCTTCTGTCCATGAATAACATCCAGGAAAAGCTTTCCCTTTTTTCTTCTTTTCTGTTTCTTCATCAGTCAGCTTCTGCACCCCACCCCAGCAGACACCGAAGGTTGCCTGCTTTGCGCTCTGCCCTAACTAAATTCTGTGGGATCTATAAAAACATGAGAGTTGTCTTCAATTTTTTTTCTCACATTCCTCCTGAAAGAATCTTGAAAAAAGCTACATACCTCCTTGTACATTTTTTAAGTTAACATCTAAAAGTTTTTACCGTAAGTTTAAATAATTGCAAAGAATGTAATTTCCAGTATATTCTATGAACATTTTAAAGTAAGACTACAATATTAAATATATATATATATATCTCTTTCTGAAATGTATGCATTCAAATCTAAAAACCATACTGATTTTATGCCTATTAAAAAATACTGACGTTCTTCATTAATTTCTGGAAGTTTTACATGGTTCTTTTTTTCTCTTCAAACTATTTGTTATTGTTTCTCTTACAGAACTTCATTCTAATGTAACATATTTGTATGTTTTAAAGCCTTTTATTGATTAAGTTACATCTCTGCAATAAAAATATGTATATGTTTAAATTTAGAATTTTACAAAATTGAGACTTTAAGCTCTGATTATTAATTTTTCAATTCTGAATTATGTTATTGTTACAAGTAACATATAACTGATGAAAGTAACATGAAAGTTTTTATATATGGAAACATAGAAGGTAAAATTATATTGGAAATATGTATCTTAATGAATGGCATGGGCTTTTCTTTTCCCTTCAATTAACGTATCTATCTATGGATAAACACAACTCTTCTGTTAGGACACTAGATACAAGGACTTAGTATTGATCCTTTCCTTATTTCATTTTTAAAGAGGTAAGTACTGAGAAATTGTATTTAAATTATAAGATGAGAAAGGCAGGAGTTTTGTTATAACCACATGCAGAGTTTAGTGATCCCCAAGACCCAGCTTCAGGTTTGTTAAAAGGACTCGCTGAAAACTCAGTGAAAGCTGCTCAAGACTCACTGACAGCTGTTACAGTCACAGTTACAGTTTATTACAATGAGAGAATACATATTAAAATTAACAAGGGAAGAGACTTACAGGACAAAATTCAGGAGTGTTCTTGTAAGATATTTATAGGACAAAATTCAGGAGCTTTTTATCATCCTCTCTCAATGGAGTTGTGGACAGAGCTTCCAGTAGCAGTGTGTGACAACATACATGGATTATTGCCAACCAGGGAAGCTCACCTGAGCCTTGGAGTCTAGAGTTTTTATTGGAGTTCAGTCACATAGATACAGTTGACCGCCTGCGGGGCTGACCTTAGTTTACAGCTCCTGTAGAGGTCAAGCTGATGCCACATGCCCCAGAGACCCTCTGTAAATCACATTGTTAGCATAGACTATCTGGCATGGCCCATGGCCCCCAAATAAACAGACACTCTGATCAGGCAAAACATTTCAATGGCTTAGTGATTACCTCCCAGGATCCAAGAGCAAAGGATAGCTCTCTCTTTGGGCAAGGTTAATTTTAATTCTTTACCACATACTGTATCACTCAATCATTTGAGCTCATTCCTATAAAGTACCAAAATTTACATAGTAGCTTATCATTAAAAATGTTTTAAAAGCTCAGCTGACATTTCAATTAATATTTTTGAAAGTGAAGAATTGGAAATGAACAGATTTGTTACCCGTTCATTTGAGCCCGTTCAACACCAGCATTTGGAAATGTCTCTTTGTTGCTCCAGAGGTTTTTACACCTTGGGACAATGTGTACTATAGTTAGGTCACATATGGGCAAAAAGGGTGGCTTTTGAAAAGTGGTAGAAGGGCAGGTATAACAGGGAAAATGGGAAAGGAGGATAAGTGTTAACCTCCACTTGAGACTTGAGTGGTTCTCAGGCAAATCAGTTTTTTCAAAGGAGGTGCGAGTCAGTTGATGGTTGTAGAAATTAATTCAATTAATTCCCTTAAAATCACCATGTTGGCTGGGCATGGTGGCTCACGTCTGTAATCCTAACACTTTGAGAGGCCGAGGTGGGTGGATCACTTGAGGTCAGGAGTTTGAGACCAGCCTGGCCAACATGGTGAAACCCTGTCTCTACTAAAAAAAAAATACAAACATCAGCTGGGCATGGCAGCACATACATGTAATCCCAGCTACTCAGGAGGCTGAGACAGGAGAATCGCTTGAACCCAGGAGGGGGAGGTTGCAGTGAGCCAAGGTGGCACCACTGCACTTCAGCCTGGGCAACAGAGCAAGACTCTATCTCAAATAAAAAATAAAAAATAAAAAACCATGTATTTATACCTCTAGTAAAGTCTTCATGTAACCCCGGTGATACTTGACCCTAATTTAAAGGCTATAGATACATGACATGGCTAATCAACTAGCAGAAAGTTTTCACTCACCTTAATGAGTAGTTAAACATTGAAAACCTCTTGTGTCCACAAGGTTATGTTAAATACTGGAGGTAGTGGTATTATAGATATTTTTTAAGAATTTTTTTTTTAAATACGTATGTATGAGTCACAATCTCTCTGCCTTACAAGCACCCATAGTCTCATTGGAGAACTTAGATAAGATACCTATCACAAGAAGATTAATAACCAAACAAGGCAGTAAATGATTATCACAGCTAGTGGTGGGAAGGAGGACCATTATTACTTCTAGGTATGTAAAGAAACATATGATAAGCATGGTTACCTTTCAGTTAGGCCTTGATTCATCTGGATTTCAGGTAGCTAGAGCAGGGTCACGGAGGGCATTACAAGCAGAGTAGGAGCAGCAGCAGTAAAAAAGTTAAAAGCAGCTTCGTATTGAGATAGATTTCTCTACAAATCTTGAGCAAGTTAATTTATTTGAGCTTTGGATTCCTTCTCTGTAAAATGGGGTCAATACCAACCTTGTAGAATTCTTTTTTTGAGGATTAAATTAGATGACATCTAGAATCCAAGTGTCTCAAAGTTTTTTGGCCTTTCAGGGCTACCTTTTTCATTGATAGCCAACTAAGAGTACCTGAATTGCTGTCCGTAATACATGACTATAGGCACTCCAGATCCTTTCTCTCAACTTCGAAGACTCCTGTTTGAAGTGCTTTACATTCTTCTGGCTGTTGCTTATCACCTGTTGCTCCAAGATGATATTCCAGATTGCTCCCAGATTTCTGAGACTGCTGTCTTCCATTAAAATGATAATGGATGGTGTGGCTTCAGTAGGGGGCATTGTGGAAGAAAACTGTACTCCCCTCAATTCAGTATCTCTTTCCAAGGTACATCCTTTAACCTCTACCATATACAGACCACATTGCAATCAAAGCTTTACTAAAGGCTGGCAGTTAAGAGTCCTTACAGTAGCAAACAGGAAATAACACAATATATCAAGCTCGACCATTTCTAAAATTCATCAGCTCTGCCCTGTAACAGGGATCTCTTACAGGCTTTCTCCACTTTAGCCTCTACTCTGCCCCTGTTGGACCTATTCCCTCTAAGATCAAAAGCCCTTCTCTCAGGCTGTCCTCTCTGAGTCCCAAGACTCCTAACATCTATCTCTGCCTGCCCTCAAAAGAGGCAAAATATTAGGAAATAAAGAAATTAGAAAAAATTCTAAATCTCTGAACCCAGGGAAGACAAGCCTTTTTACTTCATTAAACGGAAGATTTTAGCTCCTAAAGACTTCTCCTTCCCTCGTCTGGGGGAGGAAACCAAATGGCCCATTAGCGTTTCCACAATAAAAGGGCTTAAAATGCAGATGGCAAAACAACTGCTAAAATGTTAACCTGCTTGGTTTTCCCTACACATATATAAAGGACTTACCACAATGTCCAACAACAAGATGTGCTGAATAAATTATTTTTTTAAAGAAGAGGCACTGTCAGATCTGTTTCAGATGGTTACCCTGTGAGTGGGAAAATGGACTGGATAAGGAGAGATCAAAAACGGGAGCAATTAGAGAACTTTTGCCACAGTCCAGAGATCATGAAGATTTGAGCTTGCAGCTACTTGTGTGGGTTCCCCACAATCACGATGTGGCATTAGTTTTTTAAAACTTTTTCTTGAGGTATAATACATACATCGTAAGCTATAAGTGTACAGCTTATTGTGTTTACGGTGAATATGTATATTTTTCAACTTATTTACAAGGTTGAATTGTTTGCCTTTTTTTTTTTCTCTCTTTCCAGATAATTTTTATGGTGGGACGAGGATACCTATCTCCAGATCTCAGTAAGGTACGGAGTAACTGTCCAAAAGCCATGAAGAGATTAATGGCAGAGTGCCTCAAAAAGAAAAGAGATGAGAGACCACTCTTTCCACAAGTAAGAGAAAGCTTCATGCTACCCAAAAGAACAGACTAATATTCATAGACAGATTTCTGAGCACTTTTTTGGGCACACAGTCTGTATTTCATGAGTTTGGATACTATGTGCAGACTCCAGACAAGTGAACACATTAAGATGGTTTCATGAGGGTTGAGCAGTGGTACATCTAGAAATTTGGGGTCCCAATACAAAATATTCAGAAAGACTTTGCATTTATCTGGCATTCTCAGACTTCTCAGTCTTTGAACCCTTTTACACATTTAAAAATTATTGAAGAACTCTACTTACACTTGTAAAATAATGACAGTAAAAAAGGCAATAATGTCTTATTGTTATTACCAAAATAGTTTGACTTCGTAGATACCCTGGTGGTCTACAGACCACATTTTGTGAACCAACCACTGCTTTATTTCTTCTTGGTGGTAAAATAAAGATTCTAAGCTTTCCTTTAATACTAGGTCTTTTTGAGGGGCATTTCCGCCTGGGCACAAAAAAGAAAAGGCAGTAAGGTAGTTGTCAGCTCAGCCTTTCTTTACCTAATTCTTGATAACTCATTGCTTTTCTTAATTCCATGTTGGAAAGATAAAGCCTTAAGTTAATAAGTCTCACAAAGAACTGTAACTAAGGCCAGGCACAGTGACTCACACCTGTAATCTCAGCACTTTGGGAGGCCAAGGCGGGCAGATCACCTGAGGTCAGGAGTTCGAGACCAGCCTGGCCAACATGGTGAAATGCCATCTCTATGTAAATACAAAAATTGGCTGGGCTTGGTGGCAGGAGCCTGTAATCCCAGCTACCTGGGAGATTGAGGCATGAGAATCGCTTGAACCCAGGAGGTGGAGGCTGTAGTGAGCTGAGATCACGCCACTGCACTCCAGCCAGGGCAACAGAGCGAGACTCTGTCTCCAAAAACAAAAAAAAAACACAACTATAACTAAATACCTCAACTAGCTTACAGAGTTAAGCTGTAGTAGATATTGTAATATAAATGCAGTGTTTTCTGATACTTAGGGAGCTCCTACTGGATAAATATGCCTTGGACTGGGCACGATGGCTCATGCCTGTAATCCCAGCACCTTGGGAGGCTGAGGCAAGCAGATCACGAGGTCAGGAGTTTGAGACCAGCCTGGCCAACATGGTGAAACCCCATCTCTACTAAAAATACGAATATTAGCCAGACATGATGGCAGGAGCCTGTGAATCCAGCTACTTGGGAGGCTGAGATGGAGAATTGCTTGAACCCAGGAGGTGAAGGTTGCAGTGAGCTGAGATTGCGCCACTGTACTCCAGCCTGGGCAACAAAGTGAGACTCTGTCTCAAAAAAAAAAAAAATGCCTTGATAAATCGATAAATCAGTACAGTTTCTAGTGAGAAGTCCTGTCTCCCATAGTAACCCTGCTACCATAATTACTGGAGTGTTCATTTATGAACCTTTGAATACCCAGTCCTAGCTAAGTAACTCAGACAGAAGTCACTGTTACAGGAATGAGATTCACTCATCCTTTATTTTTAAATCTAAAAAATTTTATTCTTCTCTAAAGAATTAAAGAAGATAGAATTGATGGTTTTAACAAGTCTCTCAGGCTGTTGCCTAAGAGAAGAAAAGGGAAGCTAAGTGGTTGGGTGGGTAGATATAAGTTTCATTTATCAGGGTTCAAAGTTACTGTTCCTTTGAGGAAGAGTTTTTATTTTTTGTTTTGTTTGTTTCTTTGTTTGTTTGTTTTCTAAGTCAGGAAACCTCTGGGTTGAGCCTGTCCTGGTGAGAGACCAGTGCTGCTGACCAGTTTCAGCATGACCCTGTCCCGTGTTCTCTTTTCACATCATGGTGTTCAGGTTTCTTACTTAGCATGGTTGATTGACATTAATAATGCAAAGTACATCCTTAGGCCCACTTTTTAAATGATATTAAAAGGGGCAAAATGCTTAGCTCATACTTCTAATTATAACATTTCATTAATTACATGGTTTCAAAAAAGGAAGTCCATATATGAACTTTCCAGATTATTGGAGGCTATCCCTTTTAAGTGTTATTTTAAGATTTTTATTACAGGATCTTTTCACACCATACTGTTATGTGGCACGTAAATTTTATATGGCTAAAGATCTATATGTTTTTAAAAATACAAAATAGGAAATCATTTTTGTAGTTTTAAGGTAGAAAAGGCTTTCTTAATAGACAAAATTCAGAAGGTATACAGGAAAAAATTAGCAGATGCGATTATGTCAAAAATTTTTAACTTCTATATAGAAAAATAACATTGAAAGATAAAGAGAATAATTGTAGCATGTAGAACAAAAAGTAAATGTTTATAATATGCAAAGGACTCCTACAAATCAATAAGTAAAAGACAATCAATAGAAAATGGGCAAAGAGAATATGAAAGGTGATTCACATAAATACAAATAGTGAATGAACTTAAGAAAAGGTGTAAAGATTTCCATGGCAGTCAGTAAAATGCGAAGACACACAACAGTGAAATACATTTTAATTTTGCCTCTCAGGTTGGTAATATCCAGCACTGGTAACAATGTTGGGAAGTGAGGAAGAGCATTCTTTCTAAAATTTTAAAGGTTTGGTGGGAGTGTAAATTGTTCAGCATTTTGGAAGAACTTTATAGAATCCATAAATTCAAAATACTTCTAAAAATCGGTGCTTTATAACCTATTTTGTAAGCAGAGATATATAACAATGTTTACTATAATAAGAAAAATTAAAGACATTAAGAGTAAGTTAGATTTGTATTGATGACATGGATATTAGTGAGAGAAAAAGAAGACAAAACAGAAAACAAAATGTAGTATGATACCTTTTTTTTTTTTAAATAGGGAGGGTCTGTTCTGTTGCCCAGGCTGGAGTGCAGTAATATGATCATAGCCCACTGCAGCCTCAAACTCCTGGGCTCAAGCAATCCTCTCACCTCAGCCTCCCAAGTAGCTGGTACTGCAGGTGCTCAGGACCACACCCAACTAATTTCTTTTTGGTTTTGGGGTTTTTTTTTTTTTAATAAATAAATAGAGTCTCACTATGTTGCCCAGGCTGCTCTTGAACTCCTGGGCTCAAGTGATCCTCTTGTCTTGGCCTGCCAAAGTGCTAGGATTACAGGCATGAGCCCCAGTGCCCAGCCTGATAACTTTAAAAGGTTGTATAAGTAGGCTCTGTTTTCAGACATGTATGTTTATGCATTAAAAAGTTGCAGAAGAGGCTGGGCATGGTGACTCACACCTGTAATCCCAGCACTTTGGGAGGCCGAGGTGGGCAGATCACCTGAGGTCAGGAGTTCGAGACTAGCCTGGGCAACATGGTGAAACCCCATCTGTACTGAAAATACAAAATTAGCCAGGCGTGGTGGCTTATGCCTGTGATCCCAGCTATTTGGGAGGCTGAGGCAGGAGAATCGCTGGAACCTGGGAGGTGGAGGTTGCAGTGAGCTGAGATTGTGCCACTGCACTCCAGCCTGGGCAATAGAGTGACACTCCATTTCGGAAAAAAAAAAAAAAAAAAAAAAAAAAGGTACAGAAGCACGTATAGACTCTTAACAGTGGTTATCCCTAGAGGGCAGGATTTAAGAGCCTTATACTCTTTATACATTTCTATAGTATTTTAATTTTTATTTGCACGATATACTTAGAATTAAAAAATTTTTGTAACTGCTTCTTTGTCATGTATTAATCATCATAAAGATTACTTTTTTTAAAAAAGTTTAACTTTAAAAACAATTTTCGGCCGACTGTGGTGGCTCATGCCTGTAATCCCAGCACTTTGGAAGGCTGAGGCAGGAGGATCACCTGAGGTCAGGAGTTTGAGACCAGCCTGGCAAACATGGTGAAACCCTGTCTCTATTAAAAATACAAAAATTAGCTGGGCGTGGCGGCGGGTGTCTCTAATCCCAGCTACTCGGGAGGCTGAGACAGGAGAATCACTTGAACCCGGGAGGTGGAGGTTGCAGTGAGCTGAGATCACGCCACTGCACTCCAGCCTGGGCAGCAAAGAGTGAAACTCCATCTCAAAAAAAAAAAATTTCGGCCAGGCCAGTGGCTCATGTCTGTAATCCCAGCACTTTGGGAGTCCAAGGCAGGTGGATCACCTAGGAGTTTGAGACCAGCCTGGCCAACATGGCGAAACCACATGTTCAATCTCTACTAAAAATACAAAAAATTAGCTAGCTGGGTGTGGTGGTGTACACCTATAATCCCAGCTACTCGGGAGGCTGCAGCAGGAGAATCGATTGAACCCAGGAAGCGGAGGTTGCAGTGAGCCGAGATTGCACCACTGCATTCCAGCCTGGGTGACAAGCAAGACTCCGTCTTAAAAAAAAAAAAAAAAAAAATTAGTAGATCAGGACAATAACAAAAGTAATAATAATAGCTGCTGAAGTTTTGTTGAGTACTTATTATAGGCCAGGCATTATGCCAAGCCCTTTAAACATATGTTTCATGATTATGAACATGCATTATCATGCTGTATGCCTTCAAGGATATAACCTGTTTCTTTATACCTTAAAATATGTTAATTTCCACATTTTATGTAGAGTTCTCCTGTCTTTGCTCTTGGGTTGTCACCTGTCAGTTCTCATGTGCTACTAGCACTCTGGGTCCCTGGGGTTCTCCTTTTAATTAAGTGTATATAGCCAGGCGCAGTGGCTCATGCCTGTAATCCCAGCACTTTGGGAGGCCGAGGCAGGTGAATCACAAGGTCAGGAGATCGAGACCATCCTGGCTAACATGATGAAACCCTGTCTCTACTAAAAATACAAAAATAAAAATAAAAATCAGCCGGGCGTGGCAGCATGCGCCTGTAGTCCCAGCTACTCAGGAGGCTGAAGCAGGAGAATTGCTTGAACCCAGGAGGCAGAGGTTGCAGTGAGCCAAGATCACACCACTGCACTCCAGCCTGGGCAACAGAGCAAGACTCTGTCTCGAAAAAATATTAGGTGTATGTAAAACATTCCCCATTGCTAGGTTTCTTTAAAAGGCAAGTAGCTGCGATAGTTCTGTTTAGGAGATAGTCATATAGTGCTTTGCTTTACTTATACTCTATCTTCTTCCCAAAAGAGACTTGTGGTCTGTAACAAAAAGGTATAAAATTTGTTTTAAATTTCTATTATTTACTGTTTCCAGACTAACACATGATCTAAAATATAAATAAAAGTTAATTGTGAATTACTCTCCTGATTTAATTTACAGAGATAATTTTCTTTTAAGAAAAAATACCAGTTTCTTTACATATATTTTTGCAAGCATTTATGACAATACTGAAAACTATGTAAGATTTCAGGTGCTTTCTGGTAAAGTGTGATGGGACTCTTATAAATTTATGCCACCCAGATTTTCATTCTTCTTTCTGTTTTTTCTTTTTCTTTTTTTCTTTCTTTTTCTTTTTTCTTTATTTCTTTTATTTTTTTATTTTTTTCTTTTCTTTTTTTTTTTTTGTAGATTCTCGCCTCTATTGAGCTGCTGGCCCGCTCATTGCCAAAAATTCACCGCAGTGCATCAGAACCCTCCTTGAATCGGGCTGGTTTCCAAACAGAGGATTTTAGTCTATATGCTTGTGCTTCTCCAAAAACACCCATCCAGGCAGGGGGATATGGTGCGTTTCCTGTCCACTGAAACAAATGAGTGAGAGAGTGCAGGAGAGTAGCAACAAAAAGAAAATAAATGAATAAATGTTTGCTTATATGTTAAACTGAATAAAATATTCTTTTTTTAAGGTAAACCAAAGAACACTTGTGTGGTTAAAGACTAGATGTAATTTTTCCCCAAACTAAAATTTATACTTAACGTTGGATTTTTAACATCCAAGGGTTAAAATACATGAACATTGCTAAAAATGGGCAGTGCCTCTTCTAGAGGCTTTACTTTCTGTTCCGGGTTTGTTTTGTTCACTTGGTTATTTTAAGTATTAAACTTCAGTTTTTCTCATGCAACAGTTATTACTAGCTATCACATGTCCACTAGGGACTCCAGAAGAAGACCATACCTGTGCCTATGTTTGCAGGTGGGAAGTTGTCAGTAGGTTAGCCTGGGTTAGATAAGGCAAACTGAGCAGATCTAATTTAGGAAGTCACTAGAATTTAATAATTCTATTTTTATTC
This sequence comes from Cacajao melanocephalus, assembly GCA_963573385.1. Lineage (NCBI taxonomy): Eukaryota > Metazoa > Chordata > Mammalia > Primates > Pitheciidae > Cacajao > Cacajao melanocephalus. Next base: position 52,053 of record CAUYLG010025033.1, on the reverse strand, counting down.
TTGATACTTGTTCTATAACTCTTTTTATAGCAGTTTGGAAAATGTGGATGTCCTTTACTTCCTTGAAGCAATAAACTAAATTTCTTTTTGTAAATTGAGTGCAGGTGACCAAAAATATTGCTGAGGAGTGGCATGTTTGACATGAGTAAAATGTCTTAGCTTTGGATTTTTAGTGGGAAAATGTTATAAATTGGAGTTCTTTTTAAATCACTTTTTAAAAAATACATTAAAGATGTCTTGCTCATGTAGAAGTCAAACGTTGTTGCAAATGCGTTGCCCTCTTTGCACCCAATCCCTTCCCTGCAAAAAGTCTTCTCAGAATTCTGTGAGAACTTTTAGGTGTGTTTTTCTTTGAGATAATTCTAGTTGCCAAACACCAGGTAATAGATTTTTTGAAGTGATTATTATTCTTACCTCTCAATGCATATTTTAGTAATCACCTTATCATTGTGTCTCATGAAATTTCTGTCCTCCATATATTCTTTGACCAGCAAGATTCTACTTATGATGAAAGAATGCTGTTCTCCTTTTTGCATTCCATGGTATGAAGTATTTGTTAGCACTCTAATACTTATACTTTGTTGTATAGAAAATGACTCTAATGTGGTGGTCAGTGTATTGTTACTGTGATTCAGAGGGAATCAAAAATAGAAAGCAACAGCATGTGGTCCTATCAAAGATTTGGCCATCTCTACTTCATTGTCAGCCTCTTAACTATATCTTCACTTACTCAATTTTATTTTGTCATGATTTTTAAATGTAGCCAACAGTTAGTTCAAGGTTCTTCCAGTAAACAGACATCTGTATAAATGCCTCTTTGAAGTCAATAAAGAACAAAACTGAGAAGACTTTAAATTCATGATAATTTAGTTTTTAAGTACCTGCAAATAAATTTTTTAAACATTTTCTTTATTTGAATAGTTAGATGTCATTCAGGAAAATCACTCAATAATAATTATGGCAAACCTTTAGCCCCTCATTTGGGTAGCTTAAGATAAGTAATGCCATTATGATTTCAGAACTGATTGATGACTTTCAGTTTAGTTAAGAAAATGAGCTGGGCGTGGTGGTTCATGCCTGTAATCCAGCACTTTGGGAGGCCAAGGCAGATGGATCACCTGAGGTCAGGAGTTTGAGACCGGCCTGACTAACATGGTGAAACCCCATCTCTACTAAAAGTACAAAAATTAGCCTGGCGTAGTGGTGGGTCCTTGTAATCCCAGCTATTCAGGAGGCTGAGGCAGGAGAATTGCTTGAACCCGGGAGGCAGAGGTTGCAGTGAGCTGAGATTGCGCCATTGCACTCCGGCCTGGGTGACAGAGCGAGACTTTGTCTCAAAAAAAAGAAAAGGAATGTTTCTCATATTTTAGAAGTGAGACTAAGGAATAAGGACATGTAACTATTGGAAAATATCAAAGTATATGATTTTTAAATCCTCCAGTAGCATTAAAAATATGATGATTAGTAATTGTTAAATAGGGTTTTATTCATTCACAAACAGAAGACTACCAGGCATATAACAAAGTTTTTACAAAATTGACTTTCTCTGTGGAATGCTCCAGAGGTTTGGCCATTTTGAGGCACAAAGTTAAGGGATCCATTTATTGATAGAGCTCTTTCTATAATTTCCCAGCATACCTGCCTCACTGTTACCTTCCCTTTTTTGTTCACTTTTTTCCTTCTCAGTGCCATCCTGCCTAGGCTCCCATCACCTGCATCTGATGCCTTTCCTTTCTTTACTAGTCTTCTTTGCAATGAGGCATGGCTAAGCTCTGTAGAGCTGCTCAGAAACTCATTGTCCCATCCTGTAGCCAGTAAAAGATTCCTCCAAAGTATCACAGAGTAGTTCTACACTCCCTTCCAAATTAGACCCACTGGAAATGTTGGCAAAAGGACATTAAAAATGTGACAGGTGACATGTTTAGCTAACATGTTTCTGGAGAAATAGGAAGCAGTAGAATTAAATGTTTCCCTTTCAGATTCAATTGTATTTGTTCTTGGGTTTTGTTTTATAGTGAGTTTTAAATATATTCTCCAAATAAAAACTTTTTTTTTAACCATACGTAGAGTTAGTCTTTGACTAAGTAATTCAAACAAAAGAACATTTGTTCCTTTGTTACTGCTTTTTTCCTAAAGCCTGAGTCCTCATATATTTTTTAAATTAAAGTTGATTTCCTTTTTCAGTAAGGAAACCTTTTTATAAAATTTGTTTTACATTTTAAACGGTTTACTAATCATGAGGAAAAAAAATCTATCTTTTATTTTAAATAGTTTTCAGATCACAGTGTGTAATCAGATGCTTCCAGTTTATTTATTTTCAGGTATTATACTAGCCATTTAATCTTTTTTGTTTATTTTCTTCCTGCCCTTGAGATGGCATTTACTAGCCATTTAGATACTAAACTCTAATAATTAAACCAATAGGTAAATTGTCCTCTCTAAAGCAGTGGCTATTTAATATGCCAGCTTAAATGGCTTTTCCCTCAAGTGAGTCACTCTCAGTTTAAGAAAATTATGTGCCTTTTTTAAAAATCCTCTGAAATGGTATTTCATGATAGAAACATTTTATCAGTTACAGTCTTATTTGATTGAAAATCATTGAGCGTTTCTGTAGAACTTTTTATTTTACTAAATATTTCATCTCTCCTGTGACTGTTTTGTCAAAGAATTTAAAAGGCCCAATATGTCTATGCCAGAATGTTTTTCATCCATTTGAAACTGCTGGGCCAGGCATGGTGGCTCACAACTGTAATCCCAGCACTTTTGGAGGCCAAGTTGGGCAGATTGCATGAGCCCAGGGGTTTGAGACCAGCCTGGACAATATGACAAAATCCTGTTTCTACCAAAAAAAAAAATTAAAATTAGCCAAGCTTAGTGGTGCACAACTGTAGTCCTAGCCACTCGGGAGGATCACTTGAACCTGTGGGGCAGAGGCTGCAGTGAGCCTTCGTCATGCCACTGCACTCCAGCCTGGGCAGCAAAGCAAAACCCTGTCTCAAAAAAAGAAAAGAAAAAAAGAAACTACTTGAAAGTCATGACAAAGAATGTCAGGAGGGGACTTACTCTTGCTTCAGTTGACTTTCTCCTTAAATGTCAAGTAGTGATTTATTTGGGTAAGAAGTAACCTGTTACATTTTTCATAGCATACTTTAAGGAATTTATCAAATTCTATGTATAATGGCCATTAAAAATATACTCAATTATGGAATAAAGGGTAATTAGTAATATTTTTAACTAGTTAATAAAGTCCTTAGTTTTACATAAATCATTACATTTGAGGTATCTAAAATCACAGGGTCTTATTTTTTGTTTGTTTTTCTATTTTGGTTTTTTGGGTTTTTGTTTGCTTATTTAGTCTTCCCAATTGTTCTCTGCTCTATTCCTAAATAAAGTTGAAAATGCATGGCCAGGTGCAGTGGCTCTAATCCCAACCATTTGAGAGGCCAGGGCAGGTGGATCAGTTGAGGCCAGTTCGAGACAGACCTGGCCAACATGGTGAAACCCTGTCTCTACTAAAAATACAAAAATTAGCTGGACGTGGTGGTGCGCCTGTAGTCCAGCTACTTGGGAGACTGAGACACAAGAATGAGGCACAAGAACCCAGGAGGTGGAGGTTGCAGTAAGCCAAGACTGCACCACTGCACTCCGGCCTGGGTGGTAGAGCCGAGACTCTGTCTCAAAAAAAAAAAAAAAAAAAATGCAGCTGAAGTTATCCTCAACTTCAAGGGGAAAGAAAATATTTCAATTTGGCCTCAAGTTGATTTTTTTTTATCAATTACTATACCAAGATTTTTTTAAGGCACTGAAAAGGTATTTCACTTCAAATCACTTCACACAAGCAGAGTTGGCTCTTCAAATAAAGTCGAGTAGGAAGTAGAATAGTAGAGATTTCTAGATATGCAAGAAGGAATAATTAAGAAAAGAAACTTTTTCCGAAAGCAGATTCATCACCTGTAACTCCCATGTTTTTCTTGAATTCTCCATGATTTTAGGGACATTTTAAGTGTCTTATTTTATTGATTTCTAAACTATGGATTCTTTTTTTTTTTTCACGGAACCTTAAGTGTGACTATGAAAAGGACTGCATTCTATTAGAAGCACTAGACTTAGCTGGGCACAGTGGCTCACGCCTGCAATCCCAGCACTTTGGGAGGCTGAGGTGGGTGGATCACAAGGTCAGGAGCTCGAGACCAGCCTGGCCAACATGGTGAAACTCCATCTCTACTAAAAATACAAAAAATTAGCCTGGTGTGATGGCTTGCACCTGTAATCCCAGCTACTCCAGAGGCTGAGACAGGAGAATCGCTTGAACCTGGGAGGCAGAGGTTGCAATGAGCCAATGTCCATCTCAAGGGGAAGAAAAAAATAGAAACTGCATTCTGTTAGAAGCACTAGACTGTTTTTTTGTTGTTGTTGTTATTCTTGTTTTTTTGAGACAGAGTCTTGCTCTATCACCCAGGCTGGAGTACAGTGGCGCAATCTCGGCTCACTGCAACATCCGCCTCCAGGTTCAAGCAATTCTCCTACCTCAGCCTGCTGAGTAGCTGGGATTACAAGCACCCACCACCACACCGGGTAATTTCTGTATTTTTTTTTTTAGTAGAGATGGGGTTTCACCATCTTGGCCAGGCTGGTCTTGAACTCCTGACCTCATGATCCTCCCACTTTCAGCCTTCCAAAGTGCTGGGATTACAGGCATGAGCCCCCACACCTGGCCTAGAAGCACTAGACTTTCAATAGAGTGATCTTTAATGTTTGCTTTGTTTGTTTTTGATTTGGAGTTTGTTGGTAAGATTTTGTTCTTTGTGGAGTTGTTTGGTTTTTATTTCTATTTTTTCTTTTTTTGTTTTTTTTTGTTTGTTTTTTTTTTTCTGCACACAGAAAATGATTCGATTCCAATGCATTATTTCTATTTGTATTTTTATTTTGAGACAATCTCACTCTGTCATTCAGGCTGGAGGGCAGTGGCGCAATCTCACCACCACACCCGGGTAATTTTTTTGTTTTTGTTTTTGGTGGTGGTGTTTAGACAGTCTCATCTATGAGGCTGGAGTGCAGTGATGTGATCTCAGCTTACTGCAATCTCTGCCTCCCAGATTCAAGTGATTCTCCTGCCTCAGCCTCCTGAATAGCTAGAATTACAGGTATGTGCCACCACACCTGGCTAATCTTTTTTTTTTCAGTAGAGACAAGAGTTTCACCATATTGACCAGGCTGGTCTCGAACTTCTGACCTCAGGTGATCTGCTCACCTCAGCCTCCCAAAGTGCTGGGATTACAGACGTAAGCCACTGTGCCTGGCCCTAATTTTTGTATTTTTAAGTAGAGACAGAGTTTCACCATGTTGGCCAGGCTGGTCTCAAACTCCCAGGAATTCGCTGACCTGGTTTTTATTTTAAGACTAATATTTAAGTTTGTGAAGCATAACACTTCAACAAAATTAAGTTTCTAATTGTTATAATGAACATGAAACATCTGAAGTTTTGTGTGTGTGTGTTTTGTTTTGTTTTTGAGACAGAGTCTCGTCACTCAGGCTGCAGTGCAGTGGTACAATCCTGGCTCACTACAGCCTCAACCTCCTGGTCTCAAGTGATCCTACCACTTCACCCTCCTAAGTAGCTGGGACTACAGGCATATGCCACCACACCCAACTGATTTTTTTTTTCCTTATTTTTGTCTCGTTGTGTTGCCCTAGCTGGTCTCAAACTCGTGGGCTCAAGCAATCCTGCTTCGGCCTCCTAAAGTGCTGGGATTACAGGCATGAACCACCATGCCCAACCTTATATAAAGATTTTTTAAAGTATTTTTTAATGTGGTATATAAGATTTGGCTTGGATATTAGCATTTTCTGATATTTCTTCATTTAATAGATGAATTCTAGCCATTTTTATAAAGATTTCTTTTCTGTAAATCTTATTTTTACATTGACTTCCTTAATGAGATTTGGGTTCTGCTAGATACATGACTATGCATAAGAATGTTACAAATCACTTTAAAGGAACAGTAAAATACTAAAAGTAGCAACCTTAAAATTATAAGTACTCAAACTGTAAGCAACAATAGTAAGAATGTTTGTATATTTCTAGAGTCTATTACCATAATAGCCTCCTATGATTATACTCCAAATGTTTTACTCTCCAAGGTCTCATTAATTTAGCCTTTTTTTTTTTTTAAATCAGTGCCAAATTCCCCAATCCTTTTAACTTTAAATATGAGTCAATAATTCTTTTACCCTTTCTTGATCTTTGGACTCACAATACCTTAGTTAATTGCTTGTTAAAAGGAATCATGCATGGAAAGAGATAGTATGACTATCTGCAATTCCACTAGTAGTCATATTCAGATGGGAAAACAGTGTTAATTACTGAAAGAAGTTTAGGGACTGCTGGGTCTTGGAGTCAGCACTTGGGTTTGCATTTCTTCTCTGCAGTTTTCTGTGTATGACCACTTTAAACCCTGGCTTCCTCATCTGTATAATAAAGATAATAGCATCTGCCTCCTAGGGTTATTATGAGGATTGGATGCAGATGTGTATAAGGTGTTCAGTGAGGCATCAGGCACTCAGTCAGTCACTAATACTATCAGCTTACAAAGCTGAGGATTCAGTCAGCCAGTTATTAGCAATCTGTTGTTTGTTGGGATCTGCCAATGTTATCTGGCAACCAGTTGGAATCTGAAAGCAATCAGAAATTAGATAAGTTATTCCTGGGTTAAATAGTGTATTCATGCAAGTGATTGCTTGGATCCTCCTCAGAAGCTGCTATTGAAAAACAGTGGTATGCCTGACTAAATTCTGATAATTGTCAGTTATTAACTAATCCTCAGAAATTAACTTAAAAATAAGCTATTATTTTTAGTGGCTTCAGTAAGTTAAAGGAACATGATACCACAAAGGTACTTTGTGGCTTAAAGAATTCCTTTTGCTGGCTATGTACAGCGGCTCACGCCTGTAATCCCAGCACTTTGGGAGGCTCAGGCGGGAGGATCACCTGAGGTTGGGAGTTCGAGAACAGCCTGACAAACATGGAGAAACCCCATCTCTACTAAAAATACAAAATTACCCAGGCATGGTGGTGCATTTCTGTAATCCCAGCTACTCGGAAGGCTGAGGCAATAGAATCGCTTGAACCCAGGAGGCAGAGGTTGCAGTGAGCCAAGATCATGCCATTGCACTCCAGCCTGGGCAACAAGAATAAAACTGAAGTCCTTATGCTGATAATTACCTTGTGACGTGCCTATATTTAATTTTTTGTTAGTTTGAAGGTAAAATTAACTAGAAAATAGGAGGTCTGGATTTTCTTTCTCTCTGTCAAATGTGTGATGTGGACAAATCATTTGACCTCTTAATCATAACTTTTGCAAACTGAGGATAACTTCTGCCTCTCCCTTCCCAATGATGGCATTATGATAATATGATAGGTGAAAATGAGTTGATAATTCAGAGGTGGAAGTATTCTACAAATTAACATTACTACTTTACAACTAGTTTCTGAAAAATTGGAACTGTTTTCAGCTTGATTAGAACCATGACACGTAAAACCCAACTGGGAAATTCTCTGCAGACTTGCTATTTAATTGACATAGCTGAACCATATTCTGCATACTATATATGTTGTGTTCTTCCATGGGTTTCAGCCATTTTTGCTTTTAAATTAGCAATGTTGTTGCTAGATTTGAAATATATGTCTAGTCACTTTTCAGTGAAACTCAAATGAGGCTTTTCTGTGTCTCTAGGTTATTTGAGATGACTTTTTTAAAATTAGCTCTTGTCCTCCCCCTACAGGAGAATTTGCAGCCTTCAAGTAGCCACCATCATGGCAGCATCTGCTCTTATTTCTTAAGTCTTGTGTTCGTACAATTTGTTAACATCAAAACACAGTTCTGTTCCTCAAATCTTTTTTTAAAGATACAAATTTCCAATGCATAAGCTGATGTGGAACAGAATGGAATTTCCCATCCAACAAAGAGGAAAGAATGTTTTAGGAACCAGAATTCTCTGCTGCCAGTGTTTCTTCAGCAAAAATACCACGAGCATACAAGTCTGCCCAGTCCCAGGAAGAAAGAGGAGAGACCCTGAATTCTGACCTTTTGATGGTCAGGCATGATGGAAAGAAACTGCTGCTACAGCTTGGGAGATTTGCTATGAAAAGTCTGCCAGTCAACTTTGCCCTTCTAACCACCAGATCAATTTGTGGCTGATCATCTGATGGGGCAGTTTCAATCACCAAGCATCGTTCTCTTTCCTGTTCTGGATTGTTGTTGTGGAACTCTTTCCCCTAGCGACCACCAGTTAATTTCTGAGGGATGGAACAAAAATGCAGCTTGCCCTTTCTGTGTGGTGCGTGTTCAGGCCTTGACAAATTTTATCAAAAGGAAGCTAATTTATTTAAATGGAGGCTGAGCAGTGAGAAGTAGATGTGTCTTGGTGTGGAGGAAAAGGGCATGCTGCATCTTCTTCCTGACCTCCGGGGTCTCTGGCCTTTCGTTTCCTTGCTCACTGAGGGGTCTGCTTAACCAAACAGACTAGGTAGTGCTGGCACGTACTGCCTTCTCTCTCATTGGGTCCAGCAATTAAGATAAGTGTTTGGGGATATTTTTTCCTCCACGATGTAGCAAATTCTCAGGAAATACAGTTTATATCTTCCTCCTATGCTCTTCCAGTCACCAACTACTTATGCGGCTACTTTGTCCAGGGCACAAAATGCCGTGGCAATATCTAACTAAAGCCTACAAAACTGCTTAATAACAGTTTTGAATGTGAGAAATTTAGATAATTTAAATATAAGGTACAGGTTTTAATTTCTGAGTTGCTTTTATATTTTTATTAAGAAAATAATTTTCAGATTTAACTGAATTGGAATAAAATAATACTTCCCACCAGAATTATATATCCTGAAAATTGTATTTTTGTTATATAAACACCTTTTAAGAAAGATCATTATCCTTTTCTCTACCTAAATATGGGGAGTCTTAGCATAATGACAGATATTTATAATTTTTCAGTTAATGGTACTTGCTGGATCCACACTAACATCTTTGCTAATAATATCATTGTTTCTTCCAACTTACTCGTAACACTACATCCTACATCTTTCTAGTCTTTTATCTAGAATATGCAACCTAAAATAAAAATGGTGGTGTCTCCATTCATTCTCCTTCCTTTTTTCCCAAGCCTGGTCTTCAAAAGGTTGGGTAATTTGGCAGCTGAATTCCCAGGCAGAGAACAGAGCAATTTTAGGTGTATTGGGACTGGGGGAGGGTGTGGGAAACTTATCATCAGTTGTTTTTATAGAAAGAGCTGGTGTTTATTAAGAACCTAAATCTTTCTTATCTTTGCACAAATGGAAAATATAACCTAGTTATAGCTTCCTTTCGCCTTTATTAAAGGGTAATACCAATTACAGTCATAGCAAAGAAAGTGGATGTATTAATGGCAAATTAATGGAAAACCTCCCTTATCAGGAATCTAGACTTAGAATTTAGGAATGTAAATCAAATCAGATATACTTAGACCAACCAGGCTAGAGCCAAGGATTTGAAATAAATTAAACAGGACCCAGAATAAATCAACAAATTGGAAATTGTTATTTAAAATTTTCAGATTATAACTCCAGGCCCTGCTGTCTGTATTTCAGCCTACTAAAAGCTCACTGCCATTAGATGATTTTTGCTAACATACATGTGTTCAGAAGAAAGCCTATTGAAATTTTCATGGACTTTTAAAAAGTTGTCCTTGTAAAATGCAAAAGATCCTTAAGCTGTTAATCAGTTTGAAAAGCAAATTGTTTTTAAGTTTTACATCAGCAGGGCAATGTCTTAAAAATTCAGAAATTGCGAAGGTGGAAATAATTCACGCTGATGTGAAGAGCATCTTCTGTGCCTAATACTGCCTCTCTTGAAAAGCATTGGCTATTTTTTCTTTTTAAATATGTCTCTAGATGCTTTTAAATGTGGCTGTGTTGCCTTTACCAAGATTGGCTTCAATTTTCTGCAGGTTGAGAGACCTGGGCTTGAACAGAGGATGTGTTTCATGTCCTGCTGAGGAGGCAGAATGTGTGCATGCCTGGGAGCAGGACTGCCTCAGCCAGGCAGGGGCAGCACCATTAGGGAGGAAGCTTAGTGTTTGAATTTCCTAAACAATATTCAGGGTGATACACTGTTTCTTCCCTTGCATTCTAGAATAGGCTGGTATCTCATTTGAACAGGGAGAGCGGACTTGATCTCAAATGAAGCTGTGCCCAGGAGCCAGGCTCAGCACGTTGAGATTTTTTTATAGAAACCTTAAAAAATGAAATATTTAACCTCTCTTTTCTTCCTTTTTCCATGAAATAGTTTTTTTCTCTAGTTTACAAATGACATGAAAATAGGTTTTATTTGTGTTTTGTCTGCTTTATTTTTTGATGCTTAGATAACAGACTTACTGAGCTCCTAAAAAATATACGAGGAAAAAGTCCTTATTTGTGAAAGCACTTTATGAGTAATTGTATAGACAGTATGTGGCTGCGTCACTGACCATCTTGTAAGGGTGTAACAGTCTTGTCTGTAAAGTGGATGCAGTGCCTTCTGTAGTGTATTTTAGTTTTGGTAGGGAGACGTGAAGCCTTCTGAAAAATGTGAGAGCAACTAAAGCGGATTGTTTTTAACTGTGTAGTATTCCTGATGGACTTTTCTCATCATTACAGTCTAGGACCTAGACTTTTGCTACTGAAATATTGACCAAAAAAAAGTAGTTTATAGAAAAAGTAGTTTATAAAAGGGATTTGTGAATAGAAAATTCAGTGTGATTGTTTGTTGTTAATGTGCACCTTAAAAGAAGATTCTGTCTAGCTGTCAAATTCTGGTTCCTGAACATCCCACCCCTGATTGTATTTGAGATCTAGTAGGGCATACTGGGGCATTCTAGAAGATAAAATCCCATACAAATGATATGTGCTATATTTATGTTGGTGTTGGAGAAGAAAGAGCAGTATATAAATAAGTAAGATGGCAGCACTGTCAGCCTGAAACTTTGTAAATATTTCCTAGCTTCTGGTTTGGTGCAGTAGCAGCACTTTCATCACAGAATGTTACCTTGTGTTCATCAGCGGAGTGCGAGCTGCTGCACACCCTCCTCAGATCTCACCTGTCCCCACTGTACATCCACCTCGCCAGGCACTTGCAAACCTCATCTCTAGTTTTAGTTTGAAACCACATTGCAGGGTTCAGGTGACCTCTTCAAAAAACTACCTCCTCGGAATGAGGTAATGAATAGTTATTTATTTTAAAATATGAAAAGTCAGGAGCTCTAGAACATGACGATGATTTAAGATTTTAACTTTTTTGTGTACTTGTATTTGAGCACTCTCATTTTGTCCTAAAGGGCATTATACATTTAAGCAGTAACACTGCAAAAAAAAAAATGTGTTGCTCAGAATATCTGAATGTTGTTGAAAGTGGTGCCAGAACCTGTTTAGGGGTACGTTTCAGAATCTTAACCTTGAATCAGTTGCATGAAAATAAATAGCTATGGTATCACTTCACTAATAGTGATGTAATTTTAATTTTCAGTAGGCTTGGCAAGACAGTACCTCCTCATTATAATGAGTTAGCTGCAGCTTTGTCACGTGCACAGGCATTCATAGACTGCCCAGCTAAGAGGTAGAATGATTACTCTTTTTGCAAGATTCTCTTCTTTGTCCAAGTTGGCATTGTTAGTGCTAGAATACCAGCACCTTGAGACTAGCAGATTCCAACCATTAGGCTGTAAACAACATAGCCAGAGATGGAAGGTTTACTGTGAGTATGAACAGCAAATAGCTTACAGGTCATGTGTTGAAAAGGTGTACGCAAGGCTCTAGAAAAATACCTTGAGAATTTGCCAAATGATCTTACTGTGCCTTCTTGATGCAATAAAAAAGCTAAAATTTTAGCAGAAATCAGTGATTTGTGAAGAGAGCAGCCACTCTGGTTTAACTCAGCTGTGTTAATAATTTTTAGAGTGTAATTTAGACTGCATAGATAAATGCACTAAAGAGTTTATAGCCAAAATCACATTTAACAATGAGAGAACACACAGGTAAATTTTCAGTGAACAAAATTATTTTTTTAAAGCACATAATCCCTAGTATAGTGAGATATATTTATCACATAGAGCAACTACGTTGAAAATACAGTTCAGTGACATTTCTAGAGAAACTTTTTCTACTCCCATAGGTTCTTCAAAGCATGGAACTTTTATACAACAGAAATGTTGACAGAAATTTAAAGAAATTGCTGTAGTTTAGGGTTGAAGTACTACTGTATGATGGGCAGCAATCATGTATTAACTTAGAAGGGGAAATTGAAATACAGGACAGAATTTGGTTTTATCAGTTTCCAGAGTACTGCTGCCAACCTAGACACTGATTTTTCAAAGTTTGAAATGTAAATTTCCTCCCAAGACTTGCTTCCACGTGAAGCTGGACTGCGCTAGTCATCCTGCCCCAAAGAGCTGTGGGGTCTGGGGTGGAGATCTCTCAAGCCGTCCTTTATGACATGGCAGTTGGATGTAAAAGAAAACATATTCCATGGTGTGGTTCTTATATCTTGTTTCATTCGTTACCAATGAAAGAGGAAGTCCATGTATTGTCTCCAGCACATCCTTGAAATATTACACAGGGATGGATTACTGATGCCTGTCAGCAGTTGAGCCCCAGAAGAGGGTAGTAGCATCTCTGCCTCAGGCAATGATTTGTAGCTTGGCCAGAGGAGAGTGGAGTCACAGTGTATTTGTGGTCCATGTTCCTAGCTCTGGTAAAATTGAAAATATTGGTAAGATGTTTATTTTATTAGTACACTAGATAGCCCTGTTTTGTTGTTTTCAAATAAGCTATTTTCACTTTTGTTTGGGCAAGGACATTTAAATCGAAATTCAGTTCTAATTTTTGTTAATTGTGGAAAGAGTAATTAACAGTTCCTATCAGGTATTTTTAAGGTGGAAGAGGACAGAAACCCAAGTCCTAAAATCTTAAGATAACAGTGCTTTAAAAAAAAAAAAATGCATAGGGGCAATTAGTCCCAACGCAATGAAGGGATTAAAGTACTTTTATTTAACTTCCACAAATTCAACTGTTAAGTTTTATTAATTACTAAATCAGCCTTATTAAAAGGTTGACATTTATTTAGCTATTTTGAGTAATTACCAGTAGTGTATGAGGACACAGCCAATGTAAGCCAGTGTATCCATTTTTTAGAGGTGCATTTTTTTTTTTAAGAATTCTGTAGATTGAAGTGCTCTGAAAACAACTTAAATATGTTTATTCGTGTTAGTATCAAAAAATGTTTTGTACAAACCATCTGCTTCTCCTGGCTGGCCAAGTTCATTCTCCAGCACCATGACTGCTGGTTCTCACGTACAGCACGTACGTATGCGGTAGAGTTGGCAGAAAATTTGTGAAGAGATGCCGTAAAGGAAGGGTCTGTTTACGGGGGTGGGAATGGGGGTTTGGATGAAATTGCTTAGTCCTGGTTTTGTTTTGAAAATTACTGTGTTGCATTTTTGTATTAAGTTTTTGAACGCACATGTATTTTGATGGAGTATGAGTTAGAAGACACTGCAGACTAGCATAAACAACAAAGCTCAGAGAGTAGGCACAGATGCAGAGAAGAGACCAAAATGGGGTGAGATGGCAGTAAGTCTAGGATAGGGAAAAATTAATGTGAGGGTGGGAAATAAACTGTCATTACCTGAAATCAAATGTAAGAGTGCAATAAGTATGCTTTTTATTCTAAGCTGTGAACGGTTTGAGAATCATTCCTTCCTAATACATTTGTGTATGTTCCATAGCTGATTAAAACCAGCTATATCAACGTATAATGCCTTTTTATTCATGTTAATGACCAACATAAGTGGCTAGCCTTTATGTCTTATTTATCTTCATGTTATGTTAATTTACATACAGGGGTGTGTGTCTATGTGCTGTCCCCTTCTCCCGCCTTCATTTTAATTTATTCTTTTTTTTTTCTTAATTGGATTTGGACCTGAAGAAAGACCACCATCATTTTAAAATGCATCCATGGGTCCTCCGTGTTTCCTTTGGCCATGCCACATAGTTTAGTCTCGGTTTGGCCTTCATGATGTTGCTTGATTTTTGAGGAATATATCACAGTGATACATATTTGTGGCAATCTCATTTGTTGGTTGCACATCTGATCCTTTGCTCAACACGGCAATTGCTGCTTTTCCTAAGATAGGATCATATAACTGATCAGAGGATTGAATTTGATCATTCATCAAAAATATGTGTCTCTCTGAATTTTATTCATTAGTTGTGACTGCTCTGTGGTTTAGACCAAGAAAAAGGAAATACCCCCTCTTCATGTATTCCTTGGCTTGAGGACATGTATCCTGTAAGGGAGAGGAAAGAGAGATGCTTCCTGTTTGAACTGCAGTGAATTCATGGTTCCTGTTTCACTACTCCAAACCTTATGGCGACTCACACACACATTCCTCTTTTATTGCCAAAGGTTCAGGTTTAGTACCCTTCAGTTCCACTCAAGCATTGAAAAGTTCTCATGGAGTCTGGGGCATGCCCAGTGAAAAGATGGGGACTTTTTAATTGTCCACAGACCTCTCTATACCTGCTTTGCAAAAATTACAATGGAGTAACTATTTTTAAAGCTTATTTTTCAATTCATAAAAAAAGACATTTATTTTCAGTCAAATGGATGATGTCTCCCTGTTGTCCCCTATTCTTAATGTTTGCTTGAATCTTTTATTATTTTTTTTAATTCTTCCCCATACCTACACTTCCTGATACTTTGGTTCTTTCCTGCTCAGGTCCCTTCATTTGTACTTTGGAGTTTTTCTCATGTAAATTTGTATAACAGAAAATACTGTTCAGTTTGGATAGAAAGCATGGAGAATAAATAAACAAAAAAGATAGCTGAAATTCAGATTGAAGAAATTTATTTCTGTGTAAAGTCATTTAAAAACTCTGTATTATATAAAAGGCAAAAAAAGTTCTATGTATTTGATGTGAATATGCGAATACTGCTATAATAAAGATTGACTGCATGGAGAAGTCTTCATCAGGACTATTTTTCTAACATCATTACAGTCAGTAACAAAAGTAGTCAGCAGTTTTACCAGTTCTTCTAGACAATGGAGAGACTGAGAAATGGACATTTTGTTTCATAATGTTGGTTACTGCTTAGTGGGTAGAAGTTGAAGTAAGTTGTCAAGATTCGTGCCTGGTACATGACACATGCTATACAACTTGTAGTGGCAGCAGCCTTTTGTCAGGTGTTGGTGATGACCCTTAAGTATTTTAGATGTTGACCTGATGTATCTTTAGTTTCAAATGACTGCTGTCCATGTGGTTCAGTTGGGCTGTGTGCTCTACTTTAGTCATGTTTAAAGTTTATCTGCAGAAACTCACCTTTTAAGAATTGTATTTTTTCAAACTTTTGACACAGCTTGTATTGTCCGTAGTAACACAGAACATGCACACTAACATTTATTGGAAACTATGCACTCATGTTTTCTACTTTTTTTATGTGGTTACCTCAGTGTGTTGATTTTGTGCATTTGATTTCATGGCCCACCCCAAATAAAATTCACTGAAGTCTGAAAAACACCTAGAGTATCTCCAGACAAAATATATCAAAGTACTGGTCGAGGTTTCCAGAAAAGAAGTAAACAGTTTTAAAACTCACCTGAAGTACAAAATACATAGATATAGATATATAGATACATATTTTTTTTAAACTCACCTGCGGCCAGACACATTGGCTCACGCCTGTAATCCTAGCAATTTGGGAAGCTGAGGCAGGTGGATCACCTGAGGTCAGGAGTTTGAGACTAGCCTGACTGACATGGTAACCCCGTCTCTACTAAAAATACAAAATTAGCCGAGCGTGGCGATGCATGCCTGTAATCCCAGCTACTCGGGAGGTTGAGGCAGGAGAATCACTGGAACCCAAGAGGCAGAGGTTGTGGTGAACCGAGATCACGCCATTGCACTCCAGCCTGGGCAACAAGAGCAAAACTCCGTCTCAAAAAATACACAGAAATTAGCCAGACATCTGTAATCCCAGCTACTCAGGAAGCTGAGGCAGGAGAATTGCTTGAATCTGGGAGATGGAGGTTGCAGTGAGCTGACATCCCGCCATTGCTCACCAGCCTGGGCGACAGAGCAAGACTCCATCTCAAAAAAAAAAGTTACCTGCAAAAGTTATGTCTGAGAATAATATGAAGGAACAGAAAAGTCTAAAGAGAGCTTGTGCCTGAGGAATCTGGTTTCACCCCTCCTCCCAAACCATAAAATGCTATATCAAGACTTAAGAGGCTAACGCAGGATTGCTTGAGCCTAGGGGTTGGAAGCAAGCCAGGACAATTAGCAAGACCCCATGCTACAAAAATAAATAAATGTCAAGATTTAATTTCCTATGAACTGCAGTTTTCTCATCTGAAAAATGTAATTCTATAATATAAACATTATAGAAACTCATTTTCTAAACCTTCGTGCATAACAACAGCGTAGTTGTGGCTTTAAGAACATACACCATAATATATGAGGTTTTCCTTAAAATTTAGCCCAGAACTATGGTTACTTATGACAAAGAACTCTACCACACTAGCTCTTCTGAAACTTCTTTAGCAGGGGCTGTGACACTCAGACCTACTGTCTTTTGAGTTATATAGTTCTCCTAGACTCAAAATGTTGGGGCAAAGTGTTTTTAAAATTGAGCTGGGCTCAGTGGCTCACACCTATAATCCCAGCACTTTGGGAGGCTAAAGTAGGAGGATCACTTGAGGCCAGGATTTCCAGACCAGCTTGGGCAAAAAAAAAAAAAAATTAATTATATATATAATTTTTATAGTTTATATAATATATATAATTTATATCACATATATTTATATAAATATATATATTTAATTAGCTGGGCATGGTGGCATGAATCTGGATCCCAGCTGAGGTGGGTGGAGACTGCTTGAGCCTGGGAGGTCAAAGCTACAGTGAGCTGTGACAGCACCACTACATTCCAGCTGGGCAGCAAAGCAAGACCCTGTCTCAAGCAAAAAAAAACTGGTCCAACTCCTCTCTTATCAGTTGCTGAATGTGCAGCCCCAAAGGATATGACTCTTGCTAGGCTTATGTAGGCAGGACCCAAGATCTGTACCATGCATTTTACATAGGTGTATGTTACATATATATAATTTTGTCATGGTGGCTATAAGGAGATTTAGATAGAAATGGGTATTGATGCTATGACAGTGAGTTTGTTGCCGGAAATGGATGTTGTGCTAGGCATACTCCACTTGTCCCTACTGTTGTCATCACCAATCTGGAAAGACACTGCTAGTGTAGGTGACTAAAGGCAAAGTCCCAGCTGCTGAGGCAGGCCCACACACCAGCTCAGGGAGCTCCCATTTCCTTGACACTGCACAGTGGCATCCCACCAATGCTCCTGATGACATGGTTGCAGCAGGCGACAGGGTCAACCTCTTCTATAAAATAGTTCTAGGGGCAACTGGAACCAAGATGACTTCTGTATCTTCCTGTAACATTCATGTAACAGCTGTTCCTTCTGTAGCACCTCTCATCTCAAACTTTATTGGACAACTAATTTTGGTTTTTACATTAAAGGTTCCCTAGGAAACAGTAAAGTTACAAACTTGTGTGCTAAAATTTGACAGTTGAGGCTGGGCGCGGTGGCTCATGCCTGTAATCCTAGCACTTTGGGAGGCCGAGGTGGGTGGATCACCTGAGGGCAGGAGTTCAAGACCAGCCTGGCCATCATGGTGAAACCCCATCTTTTTTAAAAAAAAAAATTTGACAGTTGAACTCTGTTGCCATTTTAGGCCATACCCTAAAACTTACTTACTTCAAAGGTACTGTAGCTGCTCATCACGAAGAGAGGAACAGATACCCTAAATGTGTCCGTTTTGCTTTAGCATATTTTTTACAGGGTAGGGGGTGGCACCGCCTCTGTTGGAGTCTGTTTACTATCATCTGGAAGTTTTTCTATAAAAATCATACTGGGATTCCAGGGTCACTACACTTAGCTCAGGCCCAATGGTCTAGAAATAACAACTGCTTCTAGTTAGAGAGTATTTCATTCAAACCAGGCATAGTTCTAAGAGCTTTGTCTAACCCATTTAATCCATTCTACAAATTAGGACACTGAGGTACACATCAAAGTTATTTGCCCAAAGTCATAGCAAGCAAATGGTAGAGCTCCTAGTCAGATCCAGCAAGTCTGACTCCAACAGCCCGACTTCTGGAAGCATTATACCAGCTTTTCAAATGTCAGACCGAGACAAATTAGTAGGTTGTAAAATCAATTTAGGAAGTCTCAACTGACCTTTCTTTCTTAAGTCTGTAGAATCAAATGAAAATAGTGTGCATCTCAGATACTGTTCCGTGAACTTTTGGTCTGATATATGTGTATACAAGCATATATATGCCAGGTAACATGAAATTAATTCTTAAACTGTGATCAAAAAGGCTGACGCCATGCTGTGTTGACTCAGATCATCTGACTCCACCTAGAACAAGACTGCAGGATCTGAATCTCAGGTATGAGCTTGGCAAAGCACCTAACCCATCTGTAGCTCAATTTCTTCACCTACAAAGTAGAAATAATAATGTGAGTATGTGACAGATTAACACATTAAGTGCTAACAACAGTGCCTGGCCCATGGTAAGTTTTCACTGTTATTTCCTGTAACTATCTATTGCCATCAATCAAATGTTGTACTTAACATCCTTTTGGGACTCCTCCCACCTAAGTATTTTCCCATATGCTATACAGGGAGTGGAGGCCCATTCCTTTGAGAAGGCTGGGAACAATTTCCTGGCCCACACGTGGAAGGATTCCAATGTGGCCTCCATATTCTTTAAACGAAAGAATCCTCTTTTTAAAGTTATCTTTTAAGTCAAGCAACTGATTCCTAAGGAATGGGGCTACTGAGATGACTTGAGTTCACTGTTGTAGATTGCATTCTTTCCAAAAAAACCTTTATTGAGATTGGGAGGCAGTGGTCATGAGGGGTGGGATGGGGGTGAGTGGAGGACAAGAAAAATGAAACCTGTAAAGTACAAAGAAAGAGATCTGATGGTTTTAAACGTAAAGACCTGAAACATCGCTTCATCATCAGCTCAGGCAGCTCGCACACAGGTGAGTAAACACAAAACCAAGGAGGTGTCCGCAGCACCCCTTACAAGAGGGGCAGGACTGCTGAAGCGGTCAGCAGGGGACGGTGCAACTGGTCCACTTGCTTCAGCTTTTCCTGCCATGGTGCCAGCTCTGTGACAGCCAGAGAGAATCGAAGGGGATGCAAACCCAGGCACTAGGAAAGCACGTCAGACTACACCCCAGCTTAAAGCCTGCCAGAGGCTGCTCGCTGCATTCAACCAAAATCTAAACCTGCAGCCCTGATCTGCTCATGAGATCTACTCTCACCCTCTCCTCACCTGCGGGAGGTGCCCTGGACTTGATGTTCCTTAAACACAGTAGTGGCTGAGGTCCCATCCAAGACCTTGATTCTGGCTGTTTCTTATTCCCAGAACAGTCTTCACCCTTGAACAAATATGGCTTCTCCTACTTGTTCAGGTTTCAGCTCAAATGCCTTCCCTGACCAGGCAAAAGTTCAATTTGCCTTCCTCGCCCATCTCTGGCACCTCATCCAGTGGCATTTCCTCCACAGCACTTAGTCTCACTTGGTTAGTGACTGTCTACCCTTTCTAAAATCTTAAGTTCTCTGAGAACAGAATCTTCTTTAGTACTAGATTCTCAATGCCTAGGTGGTCAAAAACCTAAGTTGGAAAAGAAGGGAGGCCAGGCACTGTGGCTCACGCCTGTAATCACAGTACTTTGGGAAGCCAAGGCAGGAAGATCACTTGAGGCCTAGAGTTCAAAACCAGCTTGGGCAACATAGCAAGACTCTTTGTCAACACACACACACACACACACACACACAAATTAGCCGAGTGTGGTGGCACACACTTGTAGTCCCGGATACACTGGGGAAGCTGAGGCAGATCACTTGGGCCCAGAAGTTTGAGGCTGCAGTGAGCTAGGATCACTCCACTCCACTCCAGCGTGGCTGAGACAGACCCTACCTCTACCAAAAATATACAGATGGAGATTTAGATCTGTGGGTAGAGATTTCTGTCCAGTCTCAGTGAGCTGAAAAGTGCTTTGCAACGAATTTTAGCAACGAATTTTGGAAAAAGTAAAAATGCCTGCCTCACTCGTCTCCCACTCCTCTGGCCCTAAAAACTCCTAGTAAGAAGTGTGAGTTAAGAATTCCACAACATGTTACTGGATGGCAAGTCTTGAGTGAACAAAAAAAAAAAAAAGAAAGAAAAAGAAAAAATAATAAAAAATAAAAAGAGTTCCACAACAGCCCTGCATCACAACTGCCCAGTCCGCAGGAGCTACCTCATCGACGGCACTGACCTCTAACCTCTGTCTACTCAGGGCAGGAATCCATTGCGTTGGATACAGGGCCAGAGTTTTCACAGAACTGCTGACACAGCTGACAAACACACCAGCTGAGGAGGCGGCGGCACAGTGTTGCAGCTAAGGGTGAGCTTTGGAGTCCTCGCCTCGCTGGTAGCGTGCTGACGCTAAGCAAGTGACTCCATCTCCATGCACTCTGCTGTCTTCACTGATAAATGGAGCTGATGCCTATTACGTCAGTAGGGTTACCCAAGAGGGTCAGCTGAAAGGGCACTAAACCACTAAGCGCCAGAGTTAGAAAAACTAATAATCCATAAAGGGTAGCTGCCATTATCGGAAAGATCCAGGCTGGGCGTGGTGGTCAGTCACTTGTAATCCCAGCCCTTTGGGAGGCCGAGGAGGGTGAATCACCTGAGGTCAGGAGTTCAAGACCAGCCTGACCAATATGATGAACCTCGTCTCTATTAGAAATACAAAAATTAACCGGGTGTGGTGGTGACACCTGTAGTCTCAACTACTGGGGAGGCTGAAACAGGAGAATTGCTTGAACCCAGGAGGTGGAGGTTGCAGTGAACTGAGATTGCATTCCAGCCTGGGTGACAGAGTGAGACTCAGAAAAGAAATGAAAAGAAAAAATCCGTTAACTCCATTCTCATTCTTGACCAAGCCACTTTAATTTGTAACTTTAATGTACAATATGAAGTTGATAATCCTTGAAATCCTCACCTGGATCCTGCAGGAAAACAAAAGTAGAAAGCTTTAAGTACTTTTATATTCACTAATTCAAATCCATAATTATTCAAGTATTTCTTGAGCAGTGATCATGTAACAGCCTTCCAGAGGAGAGAAGCAAAATCACCATTCCTCTTAAGGGTTTACAGACCAGTCGTTAAAACAAATTTGTGGCTAGGCGTGGTGGCTCAGGCCTATAATCCCAGCACTTTGGGAAAGCAAGATGGGTGGATCACGAGGTCTTGAGTTTGAGACAACCCTGGCCAACATAGTGAAACCCTGTCTCTACTAAAAATACAAAAAATTAGCCAGGCATGGTCGTGGGCACCTGTAATCCCAGCTACCCAGGAGGCTGAGGCAGGAGAATCGCTTGAACCCAGGAAGCGGTGGTTGCAGTGAGCCGAGATCGGGCCATTGCACTCCAGCCCAGACTACCGTGCGAGACGCCAACTCAAAAAAGAAAAAGATTTGTTTGCCAGGTGCAGTGTCTCACATCTGTAATCTCAACACTTTGGGAAGCCAAGACAGGTGGATCGCTTGAGTCCAGGGATCAGCCTGGGCAACATGGTGAAACCTCATCTCTACAAAATATAAAAAACGAGCCAGGTGTGGTCGTCCCAACTGCTAGGAAGGCTGAGGTGGGAGAATCACTTGAGCCCAGGAGGTTGAGGTTACAGTGAGCCACTCCTGCCTGGGCTACTGAATGAGACCCTGTCTCAAAATAGAATAAAATAATTAAATTAAAATAAATTAAAAGCATGTTAAATAAGGACATCTTAACCCCTAGGGATTTGAGGGGAAAGGGAACCTTCTTACTACCTCCCTTTTTAAAGAAGCAAAACTGTTCACTTCCTGACCTGGAAAATGAAAAAGCCATAACCTTTTACTGTTTAAAGAGTTAATTTTCATATAGTTATATACAGTAATATTCCCACACGCTGGATATATTTAAATGCTGAGAGCAGGACACTATTTATTGCAGCTACATACTGTAAGCTCCATCTGTCCTGTTCACCACTCTATGCCCGTGCTTGGCACAGAATTGGTCTTAATACATCTTTGATCAGTGGATTGATAAATGAAATCCTAAAACTATAACCTAACTTAGGAAAAAATCAATTTTTAAATATACAATGGGTCAGGTGCAATAACACATGCCTGTAATCCCAGAACTTTGAGAGGCCAAGGTGGGAGAATCATTTGAGCCCAGGAGTTCAAGACCAGCCTGGGCAACATAGTGACACCCTGTCTCTACAAAATAAAAAAATGTAAAAAAAAAAAATACAAGGAAAAGAAGAAGACACCAAAGCAAATGTGAAAACTTATAGACAGAAATCAGATACATGGCTGAGCACAGTGGCTCACACCTGTAATCCCAGCACTTTGGGAGACTGAGGCAGGCAGATCACTTGAGATCGGAGTTCGAGACCAGCCTGGCCAACGTGGCGAAACTCTCTGTCTCTAATAAAAATACAAAAAGTAGCCAGGTGTGGTGGCATGTGCCTGTAATCGCAGCTATTCAGGAGGCTGAGGCAGGAGAATCACTTGAACCTGGAAGTCAGAGATTGCCCTGAGCCAAGACTGTGCCACTGTACCCAGGCCTGGGTGACAGAGTGAGACTCCATCTCAACATGGTTAACTCAGCTTCATGCTGTTAGAATACGCAGTTTCTTCAAGTCCATCATAGGCAGAAACTACAAATTAATATTTATGAAAAAAGGGAAACATAACTTAAAGGAATCTGGGGGTACCCACTTGTAAAGAGTGAGTCTGAGTCTACACCTTCAGTCTTCATCATCAGGAGGGATACCCAATTCTTCATCTGTCCACTGGGAAGGATCAGGATACGGAAAGTGACCCTGGTGACAACCATTTAAAAGAAAGAAAAGTCAAGAATTTACATTCCATGTAACTAATTAAATTTTTGTATCAATCTTGGAAAGAAGAAAACACAGTATGGCTGACTGCCATCTACAGAGCGCCTCCCACAGGACAAATTCTACTTGAATTATTCGACGGCCCACCTGTTCTTGAATTTGTTCATTATATGGGCTCTGGCCTGAATTTTAAAAGCCTCCCGATTTGGAGGTACCAGCCTAAGCCAATGGTCTGTGTTTGTGTTGGAGGGAGGGTAGGGGAAGTGGACGCAACAGATCTGAAAGGTACCCACATCCTGGTAAAGCCTGGCAAAAGATGTTTCAAACCCTCCTAACATTACTGCCGTGGAATTGAGAAGCCTCAGGTGGACTTCCTCATCTTCAATCCTGATCTAAGGGCTTCTCTGGCTGCATCAGCATCATCTCAGGCCTAACAGCTCTGTATACTATGCACACTCTGGACAACTGACCTACAGTGAGGCAGAGCCATCTCAAATGGTAAAGGTGCGGCCAGTTTACAGACACTAAGTGGCTCCCTGCGGAAGGACAGCGGCACAGAGAAGTTCTAAGAGAAATGGGATATGAGGCAACCTGATGCTCCAAAAACTTGCATACTGCTTAAGATTTTTTTTCCTATCCTGGAAACAGACCCAAATTTACTAAAATTCAAAGTATTCTAGATCAACAAACACAGATTTCGATGTCTTAAAGGTGTAATTTTCTAGAGGACAGTCTGCAAATGTGATAAAACCTCAGTTGAGGCTAAGGATATGTTAGAAAATCACTAAAACTAACTTCCCTTCTAAAGACAAATTAACTCACACCCATCTCACCCAAACCTGGCTGCCCTGGGCCTCCAGACAGACTAGAAAACGTTTGTCATTTAAAGGAATTTAAGTGTGAAACTTAACCCACCAATGAACAGCTAGTTCAGAAGGTAAAAGAATTTCTGGCTAGGCATGGTAGCTCATGCCTGTAAATCCCAGCATTTTGGGAGGCTGCAGTAGGCAGATCACTTGAGGTCAGGAGTTTGAGACCAACGTGGTCAACATGATGAAACCCCATCTCTACTAATAATAAAATTAGTCGGGTGTGGTGGTGCACACTTGTAGTCCCAGCTACTGAAGGGGCTGAGGCACCAGAGTCACTTGAACCCAAGAGGCAAAGGTTACAGCAAGCCGAGATGGCACCACTGCACTCCAGCCTGGTGACAGAGTGAAACTGTGTCTCAAAAAAAAATTAGTTTCTAGCCTCCCTTCCTAAGATGGCAACCTAACAGAAACCATAAGAAACGGACCACCTAAATATACATCCTCGTGTAAAAAAAGGTCAGAAGATAACACGTTTCATTAAATAACAGAATTCTCATACAGACATCTGGATAACATGGTGGCAAAGGGATATGTCCAGATAGAATAATAGTCTACAACAGAAAAATAAACAAGCTAAGCTATTAATACATCCTCCTCCCGCTACCCGCACTTACCAGCACGGCTTCTGAGTCATGCCAAAAGCGCCATAAAATCCAGAACCACATGGTTGCACTTAAGGTCTCACCCCAGATCACCTGGGTTCTGGTCAGCTGGGGGAACTGTCTATATCGGGGCTCAATGTGCACACCACCACCAGCACTGCAAGACAAAATGAAATGGCAGACAGCGTGCTACATTCTCAAAGCGTTAAGTCATCCAAAACTTTGAGTTACATCCTAGAACCAAAGCTAACATTTCTCATCTTCTCCACTGAAATACAGACAGAACAGACGTTCACAATCCTTTGAAATACTCATTTTTCACTAAGCTTGCTTCGTGTGTAGCAGCAAATACTGACCCAAACTGACAAGAGGCTAATTTTGGTTTTCAATTAGTGAATATTCATAATTTTGCACTAGAAATTCGAATGTGTTGATTATAGGGTGCTAGTCCCAAAGGTTTTAGTTAAAGGACTGTGAACTTGTTAGTAGGTCACTAACTTAGAAGTATACATTAATTTTGTTCTGTTCAGCTGTCTATTTCAGAGGCAAATTATGTCCTCTGCCTACTACAACCTTTATTAAATGCAACCATATGGGAAAGAGGACTCTCCTATTAAATTTGCTAGTGGCTCTGAACAAAGAACTTTAGTAAGTTTGAATACGTTTTTCTTTTCATTTAAACACTTGACAAGTTGTGGCACACAGTCCAATAAGAGCTACAGTCAATGAATTCAGTTGGGAGTATAATTACCATACATTGCATCTAACTCAAATTATTTGCACCTACTGGGGCAATGCCTAAAACCTATCCAGCAGCTATACTTATGCTAATACACAGAAGTAGATAACAAAATTTTAAGAAAATTCCTATATATGTTTACTAATTTCATCTAGGTAACAATCGGCTTATAAACCATATTCTCTGTTGTGCAGCACAGAAATTAGTACCTGTACGAAAAGTGCATTAAAATTTCTTATCTTCATAATGTGCAGATTCATGAACAGTAATATGGCAATGATTCTTGATACCTGTCAGCGAGAACTGCTTGTTTTGTTTGAGAGTCCTGCTCTGTCGCCCAGGCTGGAGTGCAGTGGTGTGATCTTGGCTCACTGCAACCTCCGCCTCCCAGGTTCAAGTGATCCTCCTGCCTCAGCATCCCAAGTAGCTGGGACTACAGGCATGTGCCACCATGCCCAGCTAATTTTTGCATTTTTTTAGTAGAGATGGGGCTTCACCATGTTGGCCAGACTGGTCTCAAACTCCCGACCTCAGGTGATCCACCCACCTCAGCCTCCCAAAGAGCTGGGGATTACAGGCGTTAGCCACCATGCCCGGCCAATAAGAGCCTTCTTCTTTGACAGCTTTTTGATACAATCTAAGTGCCCAGCAGTAAAACTCATTAAAACAATATTTGAGTAATGCTGATGCCAGCTTTATAGTTCAAACCCATCTTAGCAGCTCCCCACACTTCGTTTATTGCCAAAGTGACATGTTTTAATTATGACCTGAAGTAGAGACTGCAAGGTAGACAGACTACAATTAGTAGTCTTTCCTAATAATCTTTCAAAGATTTGAAAGACTACAATTACAGCAAAGGAACAGATGACAACTGCCAGGATTAAGGACTGCAAAGACTTAATTCACAATGTTATGTTCCAAACCAGGTTGTGAACTGCACTGGGGCAGATCAGATGCCCTGAACAAGCCTCCAAATTCAACAACTCTGATGCCAGATGAGATTTTTCAGATTTTTACAAACATCACTGACCAGGCCCAAAAGGAAGGAATCCACCAAGGGCAAAATCCAAGTGAAAACAAGGCCTGGAAACTAAGCAATCACTAATGCTGCATTCATTCACCGGAAGTCCCTGAACCTCCACCGGGATAGCCACATGAGGTGTGGGGACAAGAGATGCAACCTGGGGCCCACCCAAGGTGGGAGTTCTAATTCAGAGATCTCTGATTACAGCTGAAGCCCCAGGGTAAAAGGGAGAAGAAATAAACCTGCCATGGAGAAGGGAACAAGTATTTGTTATCAGAAGCCAGTCCTCAGGTAGGTTTGCACCCAAATCCACACTACCTGCGTTGGACCTGTGTGGACCAAAAACCCCAAGCCGAGAACTTAAAGTGAGCTTGAATTGGTGGCGCCCTCAAGAGACTAAGAGAAGGAATATCTCAAAGAAGTTCCAGGGAAAATGAGCTCAAGATCAATAAACAAGATACTATGAGCAAGTCCTGTCAGAAAGAAAGAGAATGGGGAATAAACATCCGAGGGAATAATGGCTGTTCCAACTTAGAATGCTTGAGAGTCAAGTTTAAAAACAAAAATGCACCATAACTCTGTTAAAATTACATTTTTATTTTTATTTTTTTGAGACAGAATCTCACTCTGTCACCCAGGCTGGAGTGCAGTGGCAAGATCTCGGCTCACTGTAACCTCGGCCTCCTAGGCTCAAGCAATTCTTGTGCCTCAGTCTCCCCAGTAGCTGGGATTACAGGCGCACACCACCAAGCCCGGCTAATTTTCGTATTTTCAGTAGAAACAGGGTTTCACCATGTTGGCCAGGCTGGTCTCAAACTCCTGACCTCAAGTGACCCGCCTGCCTCAGCCTCCCAAAGTGCTGGGATGACAGGTGTGAGCCACTGTACCTGGCCAAAGTTACGTTTTTACAACATAGATCAGACCACATTACTTTCCTGCTTTAAAACTCCAACGGCTCCCCATGATTCTTAGAATAAAATCCGGAGTCCTCCAAAGCCCGCTCTAATCCAGCCTTGTCCCTGTGGCCTGGACTCTCCCACTCTTCCCTTGGCTCCACTCCAGCCTGGCCTCCTGCCAACCCTGCCCTCTTATGTCCACCGGCCTCTTCCCTTGAGGTCTCCACACATCTGACTTCTCATCCTCAGGTCCCAGTTCAAATCCCACTCCAAGGCATTCTCCCACCATCCCCAAATACAATATCCTTTCTATTCCCACCCACGCACTCTCCATATTAATCCCCGGCTATATTCTCTTCGTAACTCTTAATAGTACCTAAAAAAGGTCTTTCCTTTCTACTTGTGTCTCTCCTCCCCAGAATGTACTCCTCATTCTTTCTCTTGTATTCTGCTATATCCTCAGCACCTTGAAAGGAGCAGGCACAGAGAAGCTGCTCCATAAACACTCATGCACTTAATTATCACACACTCTGAAATAAGTGTGTGTTATGAACACGCCAATACCTCAGGGAAGAGCAGCGTTCCCCCATCTCCGCCAGGATCAAGGGCTATCACTCGTGGCTCCCTCACTGTCTTTGCCCAAGTCACACAGGGCTTTGCCTTCTGCTCACCCCACACCTGCTCCAGCTCCAAATTCTTAGTCCACGTGGGACTTCAGGCAAGTCACTCCTTTCATTTCCTGAGCCTCAGTTCCTTAATAACAACAGTTAAAGACTACTTGCATGGTCCTTAGCAGGCACCAGCAACTGTTTTAAACACTTTAGAGAGGCCAGGTGCAGTGGCTCACTCCTGTACTCCCAACACTTGGGGAGGCCGAGGCTGGAGGATTGCTTGAGCCCAGAAATTAGAGGCTGCAGTGAAGTAGGGATCGCACTACTGCACTCCAGCCGGAGCGACAGAGTTAGACCCCACTTCTTAAAACACACACACAAACACTATGCTTTGGAGAACAGTAACTCATTTAGTTCCTCGCAAATGGACGCTAAATGGGTGAGGAAACTGAGGCATGAAGAGAATAAGAAACTTTTCCAAGGACCCACAGCTGGAGTGTGGCAGAGGTGGGAACTGAACCCAGTCACTCTGGGGCCAGAATCCCGCTTGAAATCACGACCCCATACTGCCTCTTGGTAAACTGTTGCTGATGATCTAAGGGACCTGGAACATCATCTGGAATCATCCATTACTCTTTGGCAGTCCTGCTCTTACGGAATCTCTGCACACCACTAACTTGGCTTCGGTAGCTACTCCCAGCCTTGCCCCCCCAACCCCCCAGCCCTCTGCCCTCCGGTCCGCGTCTCGTGCCACCTCGCGGGCGGCTCTGCCTGTCACTTTCCTAAACCCCGCGGCTGCCCCAGCGTCGGCTTCCGGCTGTCTTCTCCTCCCACCCTCCGGCGCTCTCTCTGGGCGATCGCCTCCACTCCCTGCAGCCGGAGTGATTTTTCAACATTAAAAAGTGGCCACGTGACGTCTCTTAAGTAAAGGCTGCCGAACCGACTCTACCCTAAATTCCGCAGCCAGGCGCCGGGACCCTGGCCCCTCACCCTCGGCCTCGGCCTCACCACCGCCGCCCCCCGCCTCGCTCCAGTCGCGTCCACACCCGGCGCGCAGGCTGCTTTCTCCGCCTGGATCGCCCGCACAGGCGCCGACCCGCTCAGACGGCTCCGTATTCACGCGTGCGTCTCCCGACAGCAGGCGGTGCCGCATACGGTGTCCCATCTGCCCAACGAAGTCTCTTCCTCACTCCCTCCGCCCCGCGGGGTCCCTCTCCCCTAGCCACAGCGTCGGGGGACGGGCGGACTACGGGTTCCAGCATGCCTCGGGACGCGGCCTCTCCAAGCGCCCCAGCAAAGGTGAGCGCGTCCCGGAGACCCGCGCCGTCTCCCACAGGCCGGCGAGGCCCCCATCCCCAGCCTGACACTCACTGACGGACGCCACCGTCTCCAGCAGCCCGTGCGCGGCCACTTCTGAAAAGGCGGCCACCAACGGCAGCGAAAGACGCCAGCCGACTTAGAGCCGACATGCTCGCCCGCGTCCGCCCAGTCGTCCCCGGCCACGCCGCCCCTACATACGTCACTTCCCTGGCGCCCCGCTCCGCGCTTCCCGTGACGTCACTCAGTTGCCCATCTCCCGAATTGGGGGAGCCGGCAGCTGCTACCGACCTAAATTAGTCGTGGGTCCCTTCGCTGCAAGAAACCTCTCTCCCGAGAGCAAAGCCACGCATAGCGTATGGTTGCTGAGCTGCCCCGTGGCCTCTGAAATCAGCATGTTGTTTCAGATCCTGAAGGACTCTCCCCCTGTTCTCCAGCCCCTCCTAAAACTGAGTGGTGTATAATTTATTTTTGAGACAAGGTCTTGCTCTGTCGCCCAGGCTGGAGTGCAATGGCACGATTTCGGCTCATTGCAACCTCTGCGTCCCAGGCTCAAGCGATTCTCCTACCTCAGCTTCCCAAGTAGCTAGAACTACAGGCGTGTGCCACTGCACCCGGCTAATTTTTGTATTTTTAGTAGAGTCGAGGGTTTCACCATGTTGGCCAGGCTGGTCTCGAACTTATGAGCTTAGCTGATCTGCCCGTCTCAGCCTCCCACAGTGCTGGGATTACAGGCGTGAGCCACCATGCCCGGCATAAATGGTGTATAAATTAGAGCATCCGCTATATTCTGGATGAAAGTTGACTTTCCAGTCGACATGGAATAGTGTGGCTCTAACACTGAAGCATAATTTATGTTTTCCAGACATTCGCTAAGAACTCCAAGGGCAAATATCCCTTCCTGCGTTTTGCAGGCTGCCTCGTGGCCGTCTTCTGGTTATCAGATGAACACCGTATTTGAACAGATGTATTTCAGATGAGGGAAGGGATGCCAAGCCCTAGCACTGAGTGCTCAGCTTCTAAATGCAAATCAGATTCCCATTCAAATTTTAACAAACTGTGAGGACAGACTCTAGATGACTTAACATACAGCATCTAAGCCCAAATCAAAAAGCTACTTTAGAGCTGGAAGTAGAAAACAGATGAGAAAAAAAAAATTGTTCACAAAATTTTATGTTGACATAATTCCCTACTCTGAAAGCCTCACTTGATTTCCCCCGCCCTATAGGTTTGTTTTCATTTGGTTTTGTTGAGACAGAGTCTCACTCACTCTGTTACCCAGGTTGGAGTGCAGTGGTGTGATCGGGGCTCACTGTGATCTCCATCTCCCATGTTCAAGCGATTCTCCTGCCTCAGCCTCCTGAGTAGCTGGGATTACAGGCGCCTGCCACCACGCCCGGTTAATTTTTGTATTTTTAGTAGAGACAGGGTTTCACCATGTTGGCTAGGCTGGTCTCAAACTCCTGACCTCAAGTGATCTGCCTGCCTCTGCCTCCCAAAGTGCTAGGATGACAGGCGTGAGCCACTGCGCTGGCCCACGTGTCCCTTTTCTATTGCTGCTCCTAGGAACTGAGGTCCTGGGCCCAACACCCCCAAGCTCACCTGGCATCAGACCCACCCCAGTGAAGCCTGGAGAGCCTGCAGCCTTAGGAGAGACCTTGAGCTGGAGGACCCAGCCTAGCTGCACCCAGATTTCTGACCCACAGAAATTGAGAGACAATAAATGCTACTGTTTTAGGCCACTCTATTTTGGGATGGTTCATACCCAGCAATAGACAATACAGGCCGCAAACGGCTTGATTCGATCTACTGGCTTTAAGGAAAGGCCCAGCCGTGTTGGCATAGGCTCAGGAGTGTGCCATCTTTTTGTCCCTCTCCTGCCTCCATACTGTACCTGAATGTGCACTGGCACAAGGGGCTGCATGACCAGCTGGGGTGCCTCCTCCGAGCCATCTGGAGCCGTCCCAACCCTCTCTACCTGCTCTGAATGCCCCGTCAAGACCTGGGAAGGAAAAAATAACATCACCTCCCTGGAAAAAACTGCACCAAAGGAATCTCTGTGCACCTAAACCATACTGCTCCCTAAGAGACAGGAATGAGCAACTTTATCCTGGAGAAGGGAAGAATGGAAAAAACTCGTCCTGTGCTCAGAGCAGGACTTTCAGAGAGCACAAGGGCCTGACCCCATTCTCTGCCTAGTGATCTCTAAGACAAGCGACATAATCTATGAGGGTGCAGGGATAAAATGCGATTTTACCTAAAAAAAAAAGAGAAATTAAGCTTTACAAAGATCTCCCCTCCAGGCTGACCCCAGGGCCCTCCTGGTCTGCCGCCCAGCTACATCAGCTCTGCTCTGAGAAGAAAGCCAGGGGTTGGGCCTGGCAGAGAGGGGTGGGCGATGGTCACTGCAAGTGTGTCGCCAGGTGCTGCCCTGGAGAAGAGGACGTACTGGTTATATTAACTCTGTTCATATTCAAAATTAATGCTTGCACGTGGACAGGCGCAGACACTGTGGCAGAGAAGCCGCAGTTTGAGACTAGCATGTGAGCCCAGGACAATGTCAAGGAAGTGTCCAAGCCGTTCTGCCCGTGTCCTCACTGTGTAAGCACATTCATTAGTTTTGTTTTACCTCGTAATAAGTTAGCAAGGAGTTGTCAAAAACTATTAAAAATTACCAAGAAGATAATTTGAAGTATAATGAAATTTGCCCTAAGTGTATATTATGCTGGCAGGGAGCACTTGCATGACATTTATACATAAATTGTATGTGTGTGAGTGTGTGTGTGTATCATGGGTCAATAGGATTTGATGGCATTTTCTAACCTGAATATCAAAGTCTGGGAACTACCAGCAGGACCCACCTGACCAGGGAGTATAGCAGGTCAAGAAAAGAGAAAAACAGGAAAACAAAATAAATTTATTCATCCTCCTCTGCAGAACATTTTCCCTGAACGAGAGTGTCCCTGGCACCTGGCCCAGCTTCCACAATGGAATGGATAGGCCCCTTCCCTTTTACTCCCTAATTGGCCCAGAGCTTTTGAACACACCCTCAAACCAGGCAGAGGAGAAGCCACGGTGTGCCTTCCACCACTGGAGGGCCACATTTGGAATTGGTGTCCCACTTTTAAATCCCAGCTGCCACAGGAGAGGCTCTTGGGAGCGGCCTCCAGCTCTTGACAAGGGCCCACAGAGGCCCACTGCCCCATCACAGGGGGCACGCTGGGCCTGTGAGGAGGAAGGGCCTTGCTGCCTCCAGGATGTCCAGTTTGGGGTCCAGTGAGCGGCCAAGCCCCTCCAGCACCATGATGGCAAACACAATGGAGGCAAAGTTGCTCTCAAGCTTCACCTGGAACAGAAAACAGTTCATCTCGGAACCTGCCGATACAGAGACATGTGTCCTGGATAATCACCTTGCTGTCCACTCTCAGCCTCCCTCAGACCTGCCCACAGGATGTTTACCATCTACCTGACATTCCCTTCTCTACCATATCATCTCCCCGACCATCACTACTTGCCCAACCTCCCATCTACTAGATACACTAAGGAAAGATCTAGGGGTGCAGCACATACTTTTCTAGGTTTGTGTCCATGTGTGTGTATGAATGAAGACCAAATAAATCTTTCACACACATCCTAGAAACCATACATTTAAATGCAGGTCATTCTTCAAAATCTACAGTAACCTTTATGTATATATTTATTTATTTTAGAGACAAGGTCTAACTGTCACCTAGGCTGGAGTGCAATGGCAAGATCATAGCTCACTGCAGCCTTGGACTCCTGGACTTAAGGGATCCTTCTGCCTCAGCCTCCTGAGACTTGTACTCTTTTTTGTAGAGAGAGGGTCTTGCAATGTTGATGAGGCTGATCTCGAACTCCTGGGCCCAAGCAATCCTTCCACCTTTGCCCCCACAGGTGCTGGGATTACAGGCAGGAGCCATGTCAGCTGGCCTGCGATAGACTTTTTAAGAGGCAACACACAATTGACTGCTCAGAAAGGGCACAGCTACCCCTTCAGAGCCAGATTAGTAGTAATAGCAATTGACATGGATTATTCAACTATTCATTCTTCAAAAGTATCATCATTATCCCCATTCTATAGAGAAAGAAGCTATGGCTCAGAGAGGTTTAATGACTTGCTCAAGGCCACTGGGTGAGGAGGAATAGAGACAGATTTAAACCTAGAACAGGAATCTGCTCTTTAAGTGGACAGAAGGTCAAGAAATGGAAGGTTGACTGATGGGAAAATATTCTTTGTTAGAAATTAAAGAGTGTTTGTCTCCACTAAGGGCTGGAAGGTTGTCGGGTGTCAGGCTGATCCGGGAGAAAGCAGCACGCTCCCATGAGCAGCTGTGGAGTTCCAGCCTGGCTCCTGGGCCACACAGGCTCTGGTCCAGGTGGGAACCCAGGGCTCCAGCACCTCTGGGTGAGGTGATGAGTTCTTGGTGTGGATTATTAGATTATTTTACCTCTATGTTACTGTCAAATACTTTATTTAAAAAAATTAAGTGCTACCTGAATAGAGATTTCTTCTAAGGAAGATATACAAATGGCCAGCTGGCATATGAAAAGATGTTCAACATCATGAACCAGTAGAGAAATGCAACGAAACCACAATGAGACAGTGCCTCAGACCCATTAGGGTGGCCACTACCAACAAAATAGAAAAGGACAAGTGTTGGTGAGAATGAGAGAAATGACCCCTTGTTGGTGGGCATGGAAAATGGTACAGCTCTTATGGAAATTCCTCAAAAACTAAAAACATACTATACGATCCAGGAAACCCACTTCAGGGCATATGTTTAAAACCTGGAGGCCAGGCAGCCGGACGCAGTGGCTCATGACTGTAATCCCAGCACTTTGGGAGGCTGAGACAGGGGGGTCACCTGAGGTTAGGAGTTCGAGACCAGCTTGACCAACATGGAGAAACCCCATTTCTACTAAAAATACAAAAGCTGGGTGTGGTGGCGTGTGCCTGTAATCCCAGCTACTAGGGAGGCTGAGGCAGGAGAATCGCTTGAACCCAGGAGGCGGAGGTTGCAGTGAACCAAGATCGCACCACTGCACTCCAGCCTGGGCAACAAGAGCGAGACTCCGTCTCAAAAAAAAAAAATGCATAAATGTTTTCAAATTTAAGTGCCTAATGAAGTGCTTAGAATGCAGTAGCTGCCCTAGGGCCTCTGTCTGCTCTACTGTCCTGGGAACAGCAGCAGCAGCAGCAAACACTCAAGGCCCCTCACTCACCGTGCCTCAAACTGTGTGAGGAGATGTTGAGAGTGAGCCACCGAGGCAGGAGGAGCCAGCAGCAGGCAGGGGCTTGGGCCACGTGGCCACAGGCGAGCTGCTGGGCCTTTCAGCTTTGGTGCCTGCCTCTTGGAACACTGAGGGGATCAACTGGATACTAATAGATGTTATATAGCTAAGTGAGGTACCATAGGGCAAGCAGAGAGGGCGACAGCACAGCTCTATAAGTGCAATCACCATGCCCTCTGTGGGCTGGGAGGCCCTTGAGAAGGCCCTGTGGACTGGGAACGGCTGGCACGGGTCAGCATTGCTGGGCAAAGGGGCTGATGCAAGCCTCATCCGCCTGCTCCGGGCCCTGTGCTCTCAGCTACCAAGAGTGCACGATCATTCCTGTTCCTCTCTGAGCCGCTCGCTAGCAATGGTTGAGGCTTTCCCCTAAGACAAAGGCAACACTTAAGCTGTTTTTACAACAGAACTTTGTCAAAAGTTTTGGAAAGCACAAAAAAGTTTTTCACTAAAAACCAAAAACAAACAAAAAACCCACCAAAAAAGCCAACCCAACCTCTGGAGTAACAGAAACGGGGGTCTAGACCGTGGCTTCCCCATGCACAGAATGTGGGTAGTTACTTAACCTCTGTCCTCCATCTCCTGGTGGGGACAAAACAGTGGGGCTCCTACCAGCCTGTGGCACTGTCCTGAGATTGAGCTGAGGTGTGTGTGGAAAGCACCTGGCCTCTCCCAGATGGTGAGCGTCACACACGCGCCAGCGGCAGCCCTAACTGCTCCCAACGCTCCTGGGGCCTCTAACTGCTCCTGTCACTCCTGGGGCCCTAACTGCTTCCATCACTCCTGGGTGCCCTAACTGCTCCCATCACTCCTGGGGGCCTTAACTGCTCCCATCACTCGTTGGGGGCCCTTCAGTCTGTGTCTCAGTTTAGTCCCAAGAGTGTGGCTATTGCAGAGTGCTGTGGGAGCAGCAGAGCCAGCACCTGACCTGGGTCCTGGGTCCTATAATGAAGCCTGGCTCTGCTGTGAGGTCAACCAGATGAGCTGCCCGCCTACCCTCCAGCACACCCACTGCAGGATGAAAGGGCCAGAGCAGACAGGAAGCTCCTTTCTGGCTCTTACTTCTATGTTATGATTCTTGCCAAATGCTGCCACTTCCATGAAACGTTTCCTTCTTAGATTGTAAAACCTCAAGAGATACGATGGAAAAGGCCATCTTCGGATGAAGTCCTCCCTTCTCCACCCTCAACACTGCTTGCCCTTGGCCGGCAGCCTTAGTATAAAGAGTGCCCAAGACTAGGCTCCATGACAAAGCAACAGAGCCAGGGCACAGGCTAACATGAACCATGAGGTCAGCTCCCTCTAACGGATGGCAGCAGCCAGGCAGGGGCCACAACAGTCCCACCAGGGCCTCTGAAAGCACCAGGACATGAGGCATGACCCTCTCAAGTGGCCCCTGGACCCCAGGACTTCATTCTACCAGGAAAGAGCTAAGCATGACTTACATTAGCACAAGCATCATGAATGTGAACCAAGAAGGGAAGGACATGAAAAGCCAGAGGTAGGATGCTTCTACATTTTTAAATACACTTTTCTACATTTAGATGTCACAGATACTTAGACTGCACTGACTTGACAGATACACAGACTAACTGTGCCACAAAGCACTTGTTGCAAATGGCTTGTTACTAAAATATGCTTTCAAAACATATAGAAAGGCCAGGCGCGGTGGCTCACATCTGTAATCCCAGCACTTTGGGAGGCCGAGGAGGGTAGATCACCTGAGGTCAGGAGTTTGAGACCAGCCTGGCCAGCATGGTGAAACCCCATCTTTACTAGAAATACAAAAATTAGCCAGGCGTGGTGGCATCTGCCTGTAATCCCAGCTACTCAGGAAGCTGAAGCAGGAGAATCACTGGAACCCAGGAGGCAGAGGCTGCAGTGAGCCGAGGTTGTGCCACTGCACTCCAGCCTGGGAAACAGGGCAAGACTCTATCTCAAAAAAATATATATATGTATATAATAGAAGCATCTCCCACTGCCCCATGTCCACCCATCCCGTCCTGCCCCGTCCCAGCTTCCCCAGAGACCTCCCCTCTGACTGGCCCTCACCTTGTGAGTCATCAGCAACTTAAAGACACTGGAGAGAAGGCTGGACACATGAAGCTAGAAAAACAAAATAAAGGTTAATGCACACCACAGAGCCTTCCAAAACTGCTTCTTTCCTGCCACCCACACAACTCTCATCCCCAGCATCTCACCCTACTCTCCCACCAGGGCACACATACACCAGTGAGCACAAAAGGGACCACCTGACAAACTACGAAAGGACTACTCCAGCACAAGCGCAACTCCTACCTCAGGACTTGGTCACAGAGGCCTTCAGAGGACAAGCCTTTGAGCCCCGTCCACCCCAACCAGCAGCAACCACAAAAAAATCACACCTGCCTGTAATCCTGTAACACCTGCCTGCCTGGGAGGTAGAGGCAGGCGGATTACCTGAGGTCAGGAGTTTGGCCAGCCTGGCCAACATGGTGAAACCCCATCTCTATTGAAAATACAAAAATTTGCCAGGCTGGTGGCAGGCACCTGTAATTCCAGCTACTCAGGAGGCTGAGGCAGGAGGATCACTTAAACCCAGGAGGTGGAGGTTGCAGTAAGCCAAGATCTCACCACTACACTCCAATCTGGGTGACAGAGCAAGACTCCATCTCAAAAATATTTTTAAAAAGGGCAGATCACGCCTGTAATCCCAGCACTTTGGGAGGCAGAGGTGGGCAGATCATGAAGTCAAGAGATTGAGACCATCCTGGCCAACATGGTAAAACCCCATCTCTACTAAAAATACAAAAATTAGCTAGGTGTGGTAGTGCGTGGCTGTAGTCCTAGCTACTCAAGAGGCTGAGACAGGAGAATCACTTAAACCCGGGAGGTGGAGGTTGCAGTGAGCCAAGATGGAGCCACTGCACTCCAGCCTGGGGACAGAGCAAGATTCCATCTCATAAATAAATAAATAAATAAATTTAAAAAATAAATTTAAAAAAAAATCACACCTGGATAGACTAGATCAGCAGGGCCAGCGTACCAGTGGCCATTCCTTGTCTGACTCATTCCTGCTAATGTGGCCATGAAGTTGGGGAGAAAACAGTCACGTTTGCTAGAACTGTGTGTAAAATACAAAGCAGGCTCTGGCTTGGGTTTAAATAAGGGACATGCACATCAGGCACATCATTTGGCTGCTTGGAGACCACAGTCCTCACTCTCTGTGTGCTTGGCTGTCCCCAAATGAACAGCAACCTCCAGATGAGGAAGGAGTTGCAGCCCCCTAAACGTCCCTGGACAAGGAGGCACCCTTGAGCGCCAGGAACTTCACTGCACCTCCTCATGCCTGGACGATGTGGGGTGTTCTTTTTCTGCTTTAAAACTCACACCTTGCATAAAGAGGTCTCCCTTAGACCCAAGATTTGCTCTGCCCCAGGGCCAGGCATGGACACCCCAGCCCCTGTCCACAAGTGATCTGCCCACCTTTTCCAGGGTGATGGTGTTCTTCCTGGCCTGGGTCACCAGCTTGGCCATCTCGGTTTTGAACCCCTCCACGTCCCTGCACTCACTTGCCCGGGCATGATGCAGGATGAGCTCAGCCACTCTCTGGCCCTGGAAGATGCAACAGAAAAGGGACTTGGAGTGGAGCGAGCATAAACCTAAATGCACTGCCCAAGTGTCTTCTCATCTCAGCGGCTTCACCCTGACTTTTCTTGCTTTCGGCTCTTCCTCCGCAGACTGTGACTTTTTCCTTTTGCCCAAATCTATACAGAGGAATGCCCCCACCCCCACTGCACTGCTCCTCAGCATTTAACCTTGGCCCAGGAGATACTTTCGAACCAGCTTAAGGCCCCAGCTTTGCGTTTGCCTTCTTGAAGGTAGAGACTTCCCTGCATTTTGCTATTTTATTTTATTTTATTTTTGAGACAGAGTCTCACTCTGTCTCCCAGGCTAGAGTGCAGTGGCGCGATCTCGGCTCACTGCAACCTCTGTCTCCTGGGTTCAAGCAATTCTCTGCCTCAGCCTCCTGAGTAGCTGGGATTACAGGTGCCCGCCACCACGCCTGGCTAATTTTTGTAATTTTAGTAGAGACGTGGTTTCACCATGTTGGCCAGGCTCGTCTTGAACTCCTGACCTCAAGTGATCTGCCTGCCTCAGCCTCCCAAAGTGCTGGTTACAGATGTGAGCCACTGCGCCCAGCCTATTTTCTTATTTTTTATAGAGACAGGGTCTCCCTATGTTGCTCAGGCTGGCCTTGAACTCCTGGCCTCAAGCAATCCTCCCGCTTCAGGCTTCCAAAGTGCTGAGATTACAGGTGTGAGCCACCATGCCTGGCCCTTTTTTTTTTTTTTTTTTTTAATAAGAAACAGGGTCTTGATATGTTGCCCAGGCTGGAGTGCAGTGGCTATTCACAGGTACAATCCCACTACTGATCAGCACGGGAGTTTTGACCTGCTCCATTTCTGACCTGGGCCAGTTTACCTGTCCTTAGGCAACCTAGTGGTCCCCGGCTCCCAGGAGGTCACCATATTGATGCCGAACTTAGTGCGGACACCCGACCGGCATAGCACAGCGCAGCCCAGAACTCCTGGGCT
The DNA here is from genome assembly GCA_963573385.1 of Cacajao melanocephalus. Classification (NCBI taxonomy): domain Eukaryota; kingdom Metazoa; phylum Chordata; class Mammalia; order Primates; family Pitheciidae; genus Cacajao; species Cacajao melanocephalus. The sequence continues at coordinate 13,067 of CAUYLG010025033.1, read as the reverse complement.
CAAACAATCCTCCCACCTCAGCCACCCAAGTAGCTAGGACTACAGGCACGTGCCACTGTGCCCAGCCCATTGTTTTAATTAAAGGAAAATTCATGCCAACTTCTGTGGTCCCAGTGAGTCTCACCTGCCCCATCACCACAGCCATGAAAACTGCCCGGAAATTCCTCAGGTCAGGGGCCTGCAGCTCCGCCACAATGCCAGCATCCAGCAGCACCAGTCGCAGCGGGCGCAGGACAGACGGCATGGCCACCACCAGACTGTCACAGACTTCCACCTGCTGCAGCTGCGCCTCTTGACTCAAGAACAGGCCGTCAGCACCCTGGACCAGGATGTTTCCAGGGTGAAGGTCTGCGTGCACAAAGTTATCCACAAATATCTGGAAGGAGATCACACTGCTCATGACTGAGTCACCCCCACAGCACCACCAAGCCACACAGAAAGAAAGTTGCCAGGGTGACAATAATCTCCCAGCAATCTATCACAGCTGCAAAGAGGTGCATGTCCTATAGACCCTCGTTTAGATGTCAACTCAGAATTTGTACAAAGACAAGCTAAGTTAAAGTTTTCAAGAGAAAAATTATTTCAAAGTAAAAAGCATTTTTTAAATTTTGAGATGGAGTTTCACTCTTGTTGCCCAGGCTAGAGTGCAATGGTGTGACCTCAGCTCACTGCAACCTCCACCTTTCGGGTTCAAGTGATTCTCCTGCCTTACCCTCCCAAGTAGCTGGGACTACAGGCGTGCGCCACCACACCTGGCTTATTTTTTGTATTTTTAGTAGAGACAGGGTTTCACCATGTTGGCCAGGCTGGTCTCGAACTCCTGACCTCAGGTGATCTGCCACCTCGGCCTCCCAAAGTGCTAGGATTACAGGCATGAGCCACCATGCCTGGCCTGGTATATTTTTAAAAATTCACTGAGCATAATTTAAGATCTATGCACTTTATTGAATGTTGTTATAATTCAATTTTTTTTTTAAGTTAAAGTTCTGAATCTTCTGGAACCTTGCCCTCAGTCCTACCTAGGGTCTCATGCCCGGATCCTGACCCCAGAGCTGGAGGTCCCTCACCCTCTTTCCACTCCTGGTGCTGCTTCATGCTTCTTCTCCCCTGGCTATTCCTTGTACCCCTTGGAGCCTTGTTCCTGCAGACAAAGTCCTCTAGCCACAGGGTTCTCAGTTCTTCAACTTAACTGAAACCTCGATGTGCCCCAACAATCCCACTTCTCCAGGAGCCAGCGAGATAGGAGCTGCTGACTCACCATCCCACAGGCCCTGGGTTGGAGTAGAGTTACCTGAGCCCGCCCCCAGCTCAGCTCTCAGCCTTGCGTGCATGTGCCTGCCTGCTGTCAGCCTGCAGGATGCCACCTGCTCTGAGCACCCCTGCTGCGGGGACTCCAGACATGCCTCTACCCACAGCTCTGACTCCTGATTCATTCTCCAGCTCTCACCACATGCCTGGGTCCTCCCTACCTCAATTCTTTGCCTCTGAGATCTGGTTATTCTTCCTCCCTATCTGCCTCGACCCTGTCGCCCATTCCTATCATCTGTCCCTTGAACCACTGTCCTGTGTCCCAACCACCAGGAAGACCAGACCCTCGACAATCTAAGATCTTTTTCCTTTGCTCCTGCGTGGGAGCTGCTAACAATGCTGGGTCACAATTACTACCAACCATGGCCGCCATAACCAGTGTGGATTAGGGATCACTGCGGCTTCTTAGGAATTTCCACTCCTTTACCATCATGGTGACCCTATGAGGAAGTCACTTCTTATCCTCTTTTGAAAGATAAGAAGCCTGAGGACAAAGGTTAAGTAGCTTACCCCAGACACTGCTCTCTGTCCCCAACTAGTAAACTGGAAGCTGAGATTTGAACCCAGACAAATTGTGCTCTGGGCTCCTAACCCCCAGGCTACACTGCAGATAGGCAAAATACCCCTCTGCCTCTCCAACGCAAAGATGGCTTGACGCCTCCTGACAACCATTCACATTTCCTGAGTAGCTCTTTTTTTTTTTAAATAGAGACGGGGTTTCTCCATGTTGGGCAAGTTGGTCTCGAACTCCCAACCTCAGGTGATCCACCTGCCTTGGCCTCCCAGAGTGCTGGGATTACAGGCATGATCCACCGTGCCCGGCCCGGAGTAGGTCTTTCTAGTACCAGGGCAGCAATTTCAAACATCTCTGTTCTCTTTAAACCTCGTGTCCCATGACCCTCTGCATCCTACTCCCAGCAGAGAACAACCGCCCCTCTTAGTTCACAAGGAAATAGAAGGTATCCCACGGAAGCACCACCAAATCCTATCCCTGTAAGTTTCTCCATCCCTCCAACCCAGGGTTTCTCAGTCTATTGCTGCGGGTAAGAATGGCCGTCCCTGCACTCTGGGGTGGTAAGCTCCTGGCCTCTTCCCAACAGATGACAGTAGCACCCCTGACCCCCAACTATAACAACCAAGAATGTCTCCAGACATCGGCCGGGCGTGGTGGCTCACGCCTATAATCCAAGCACTTTGGAGGCCAAGGCAGGCAGATCACCTGAGGTCAGGAGTTCAAGACCAGCCTGACCAACATAGTGAAACCCCGTCTTAAAAAAAAAAAAGAAAGAAAGAAAGAAAGAAAAAAAGAATGTCTCCAGACATTGCCAGGTGTCCCCAGTAGACAAAACCTCCCTGTGGTAAACCACAGCTCTGGCCTTTGTGAAACAAAGAATTCTCTCCAGATTTGGCCAGGCTCCTCTTCAGCTGGGGAGGCCTTCATAATCCTCACTGGTAGATATGGGAAAGATAAAACCTACTAAGAGTTCTTAGGAGGTGGGAACACTTGAACATGTTTAAATGTCCAAGAATCAAATCTACCTTTTGGCTCCCCTGCCTCTTGTCTCACCCTCCCCCTACAACTCCACAGCAGACATGAGGTTGTGACAGCCCTTCTAATTAGGGGATTCCTCAGCCTAAAACTCTCCTATGTCCTTTTTTTTGTTTTTTGTTTTTTTGAGACAAGGTCTCACTGTGTCTCTGAGGCTGGAGTGCACTGGCATGATTTTGGCTCACTGCAACCTCCACCTCCTGGGCTCAGGTGATCCCACCTCAGCCTCCCGTGTAGCTGGGACAAAAGCCATGCTGCCACCACACCCTAATTTTCGTGGTTTTTTTTTTTGTAGTGACAGGGTTTTGCCATGTTGTCCAGGCTGGCCTCAAACCCCTGGGCTCAAGCTATATCCCCACCTCAGCCTCCTGAAGTGCTGGGATTACAGGCATGAGCCACTGCGCCCGGCCAAAACTCTCCTATGTCTTAATCTGGGCACTGAGATGCTTTTTAAAAATTCACTAAGCATCATTTAAGATCTGAGCACTTTATATTTAAATATTATTGGATTTCAAAAGTTAAGGCAAAAAGCTTCAAAATAAACTTATCTGCCCTTGGATTAAAGTCTAAACTCTTTCACAGACTGATAGATCCTTCGTGATCAGGCCCCTCTCACCTCTTCAGCCTCAGCAATCACTGCCCGTTCCTTCAAACTCTCTTCCAAGCCATACTAAGTGCTTTCATCTCTCCAAGGGCACCGTGCAGTAACTCAGCCCAGACCTCAGCATATGCTGTTCTCTCTGGACAACTCCCTACCACCTGTCTTTATGCAGTGACACCTAGACCTTCACACTGCAGCTGAGGTGGAGCCACTTCCTGAGTGAATCTCTGGGTTGGCACAGGCCACTCCTAAATGACCCTTTGGCACCCTGGACTTACTCCTATAAATAATTTACTTAGTCATCACCTGTCTTCCCAATGAACAATATGTCATGAGCATTGTGATTGTGTCTGCTTTGCTCACTACCGTAACCCCAGACCCTAATTCAGTGCCAGGCACCTGGTAGGTGCTCAATAAACATTTCCTGAGCAAATGAGCAAAGTAGCGTTTAAAATATGCTATTGTCTCAGCTGTTTGTTAAACTACAGGTAACCCCGGCAGAACTGGGTCATGGTTACCCTTCTTCCCACAGCACACAGAGCCTGAGCCAGTGACAAAGTACTTAAGAGGCTGGGAGCAATGGCTCATGCCTATAATCCCAACACTTTGGGAGGCCAAGGTGGGAGGATCGCTTGAGCCCAGGAGTTTGAGACTGCCCTGGACAACATACTGAGACCCTGTCCCTACAAAACAATTTTTAAAATTAGCCAGGCTTGGTGGCTCATGTCTGTAGTCCCAGCTACTCAGGAAGCTGAGGAGTGAGGCGGGAGAATCACCTGAGCCCAAGAGGTTGAGGCTGTAGTGAGCTGAGAGTTTGCCACTGCATTGCAGCCTAGGCAATAGAGTGAGACCCCATCTCAAAAAAGGAAAAAAAAAAGTACTTAACAGACACTGTGGGCATATGGACATTTATGGAAGGCTCCACTCTTTCTAGAACAGACTTTCTCAACCTGGCAGCTTGCTGCTTGGATCTCCTTCCCACCCAGATAGCCAGAGTCCCAGACCTCTCCCCATCTGCAAGCTGACCACGTGCTGGGCCTGAGCCCACTCTGGCCACAAGCTCACCATCTTCAGGAGCATGTTGATCCCCAGCCGTGCAATCTTCCTCTTCAAGTCCACAGGAATTCCTGCTTTCTGGTAACTGGACACAGGCACGCTCTCCTTCAGAAAGACCAGGGAGAGAACAGCTTAATCCTAGCCAGCCTGTGATGCCGGCTCCTCCTCCCACATGGTACCACAGCACTGCCTTCCGCCTGACTGAGAAGTAACCTGAAGAGTTTCTCCTTTCCTAGAACCCCTTATAAATCTGTCATTCAGCCATGTGCAGTGGCTCACACCTATAATTCTAGCATCCTGGGAAGCCAAGGCAAGCAGATCGCATGAGCCCAGGAGTTCAAGACCAGCCTGGACAACACGGTGAAACAAAAATTAGCCATGTATGGTGGTGTACAACCGTGGTCCCAGCTACTCAAGAGGCTGAAGTGGGAGAACCACCTGAGCTCGGGAAGTCATGACTTCAGTGAGCTGAGACTGTGCCACTGCACTCTGGCCTGAGTGACAGACTCTGTCTCAAACCAAAACAAAAATCTGTCATCTATGTATTGATTTGAACTTATTTACATTCCCTTCTATAACAGCCATCAGAAGGATGACAAGTCACATAGGTTTATTGGAAAGGAAACCTATCAACTCTGCTACTGACACTAAGAAATGTGATGTCCTGAAAAGATAGGGATGGGCACCGGAGAGCGTTTCTGGGCAAGAATCAGCCAATAGGAGGCTGGGAAACATAAGGAGACCCCCATCTCTACAAAAAAAAAAAAAAAAAAAAAATTAGCCAGGTGTTGTGGCTCACACCTATAATCCTAGCACTTTGGGAGACCAAGGCTGGAGGATCGCTTGAGCTCAGGAATTTGAGAACAGCCTGGGCAACAGGCGAAACCCAGGCTCTACAAAATAATACAAAAATTAGTTGGACATGGTGGCTCATGCCTATGGTACCAGCTACTCGGGAGGCTGAGGTAGAAGGATCACTTGAGCCCGGGAGGTGAAGGCTTCAGTGACCTGAGATCATGCCACTGAACCCCAGCCTGGGCAACAGAGCAAGACCCTGTCTCAAAAAAAAAAAATTATTAAAGCAACCCATGGAGATAGATCTCATTATCCTTAATTAACAAATAAAAGAACCAAAGTCCAGAGAAGTTAAGTAACTTGCTCAAGGTTAAGTTTGCTAAAGAGGTTAAGTAACACAGCTAGGAACACTGGGCAGTTCATGTCACTTCCCTGAATCTCATATCACCATCTGTAAAGAGGAGGCTGGGCTGGATGCAGTGGCTCACACCTGTAATCCCAGCACATTGGGAGGTCAAGGCGGGCAGATCACTTGAGGTCAGGAGATCGAGACCAGCCTGGCCAACATGCCAAAACCCCATTTCTACTAAAAATACAAAAATTAGCCAGCTGGTGTGGTGGCATGCGCCTGTAATCCCAGCTACTTGGTAGGATGAGGCATGAGAATCGCTTGAACCCGGGAGGTAGAGGTTGCAGTGAGCCGAGATGGTGCCACTGCACTCCAGCCTGGGCAACAGAGCGAGACTCAAGTCTCAAAAAAAAAGGCCAAATGCTGAACTAGAGTAGAGGATAGCTAGGGCAAGAGACATGACACAAGGTTGCTGAGCGCTTTCTCTGTGCCCAACTCCTCCTTTTACATTCAATGTGTCATTTCCTCCTGAGACAATCCTCTAAGGCAGGAACTACTGCCTGTTTTCTAGGTCACCAGTTAATAAAATGGCAGAGCAGATTTTCAAATCTAGGGGGTCGAGTGACACCCAGTGCTCTCAGCCACCTCACTACAACAGTACCTCCCCCCGAGGTCCCAGCTCCTCACAGTTTTACAGACACAAATCCCATCCTCTCTCCAGACTGAAGCCTTTCTGTGGGCTGGAGATAGGCCTACTGCGATGGCAAGTGAAAGGCATGGCCAGGCAAAGCTGCCACTCTTACTTCGTATGTTTCTACCAAGACTTCCCTGGTGACAAAGGGGCGCAGAGGGGTGGGGAACTTGACGGCTTTCACATTCTGGAAGTTGACCTGGAAGTGTTCTAGATTCTGAGCTTCGTAACGCAGGTCGATCTACAGAGAAATGGACAGAAAGGATGAGGACTAATCTGGGCACGGGCACAGTGACATCTGAAATGCCAAGGAGCTGGCAAATCATGAGATCCACCCCACCTTCCCCACCAGCTTGCCCCGCAGGACTCGCCCAGAAACTCAGGAGGCAACATCCGTGGGCTACACCCTGCCCCAGCAATCCCAGATCTCTGTGTGAACTCCTGGAGGGTGCAGATAGCAGGTGTCCTGCTGGGCTTCAGGCTGCACTGCTTCTCTGCTACTCTCTCCCTTGCCACCTGCCTGCCTCACACCAGCCCATGGGTCCCTTCCCCGTCTCTCTGGGGTCTGGCTTCTCCAGGCCCAGCCCCCAGCCCTCTCCTTCCATTAGGGCCAGCGTGCTGTGGTCACTTCCACACAGGGCTGCCCTTCCACTCACGGCCAGCTCTGCACTTACCACATTGACACTGCCACCACTACCCTCTCCAACCACCACTCGCCAGACCCAAAGGACCAGTTCCAGATTTACCATCAACCTCTGTGGGCATCCAGGGTTGGCGCTGCTGCTGACCTGGATCTTTGTGGTGGCTCTTCCCCTGGTGCCTGTCCTTCACTCTCCTGGTGCCCCACTGCCTCTCAGTGTCCTGTCTTGGCCAGGTCTCCTGTGCCCCCAGGAGCTGATGCCCTTGCTCCTGACCGCAGCCAGCATATGCGCCCCCTTGACATCCACCAAGCCCTCAGCTGGTGCCTCCTCTTACAGCACCTTGATCCCCATGCCAGACCTCAATGCCAGCCTCCAGAGTGACATATCCAACAACAACCGGATGTGGCCTAGTGGGAGCCCACAGGCTCCCTGAAGCTCTATGTCTAAATGGAATTTCCCTTCACCATCCCCATACACTCAGCCACCTTTGAGTCCCAAGATCATGCCTTATCTCTTCCCCTCTGCGCATAGCAATGGCCCAGTGCCATCAGATATGCAGCCCTCATCGCTCTCAGATCAGTCCCTCTCCCCCAGTGCCACTGCCAAGGCGCTTACCTTCATGTCCAGTCAGCTGAGCACAAGCAGAGGTGCCCAGGCTGTGCTCCTTACTTGACCCATCCTCCGTCTCCTATCCCTCAGCTGCATGGTAAAGTCTGCACTCCTTAGAATGGCATCCAGGTGGGTCATGATTTGGCCCCCACTTCTCTGTCCAGGTCCATCTCTTATGGCACCTTCCCCTTCCTTTACCACCTAAGATCTGGCCTCACCCAACTCCATATAGTGCTCGACATCCCAGACTGGCTAACACCCCCCTGGGTTCAAGCAATTCTCCTGCCTCAGCCTCTCGAGTAGCTGGGATTACAAGTGTACACCATACCTGATTAATTTTTATACTTTTAGTAGAGACGGGGTTTCACCATGTTGACCAGACTTGTCTCGAACTCCTGACCTCAAGTGATCCACCTGCCTCTGCCTCCCAAAGTGCTTGAATTACAGGTGTGAGCCACTCCACCCAGTCCTGACTGTCTTTCTCTCGTTTTGTTTACCAGCTTCTCACAGAGGTATTTTTTTGTATTTTTTTTTTTTTTTTTTTTTTTGAGATGAAGTCTCTGTCACCCAGGCTGGAGTATGGTGGCATGATCATGGTTCACTGCAAACTCTGCCTCCTGGGTTCAAGCAATTCTCCCACCTCAGCCTCCAGAGTAGCTAGGACTACAGGCCAGCATCACCATGCCCGGCTAATGTTTTGTATTTTTGGTAGATACGAGGTTTCACCATGTTGCCCAAACTGGTCTCAAACTCCTAACCTCAAGCAATCCAACCCACCTCAGCCTCCCAAAGTGTTAGGATTATAGGCATGAGCCGCCACGCCCAGCCCTAACAGCCTTTATTTATTTATTTATTTATTTATTTTTGAGATGGAGTTTTGCTATTGCCCAGGCTGGAGTGCAATGGTGCAATCTCGACTCAACGCAACCTCTACCTCCCGGGTTCAATCGAGGGCTGTTTTAGTCACCGTTACATAAATTTATAAATGAACAGAGACACACTCACATCCTACACCCAGACCCACAGCTTTAAGGTTTCCAGCCTAGGAACATTATAGGACTACTGAGAGATGGAGAGAGGCTTAGTAGGAAGAGCTGATTTTTAAGGCGAATGGGGTGTGATTCAGAGATGTGAGTTTGAATGATGGAACCACACAATGTCTGCCAGACCTCTGCAAGGAGAACTGAAACTCAGATGAGTGGCAGGACTGAGAGGAATAAATGCAGTGATAGTTGTTGGAATTGATGCTATTTTCTCTGTTTTAATTTGCTTTTATTATCAAATTACACTGCTCTGTAGCTATGGTCTGAATGTTTGCATCCCCCTAAAATTCCTGTGTTGAAATGCTAAGCCCTGGCTGGGCGTGGTGGCTCTTGCTTGTAATCCCAGTGCTTTGGGAGGCCAAGGCAGGTGGATCATGAGGTCAGGAGTTGGAGACCAGCCTGGCCAACAGGGAGAAACCCAGTCTCTACTAATAATACAAAAAATTAGCCAGGCATGGTGGCAGGTGCCTATAATTCCAGCTACTTGGGAGGCTGAGGCAGGAGAATTGCTTGAACCTGGGAGGCGGAGGTTGCAGTGAGCCGAGACCATACCACAGCACTCCAGCCTGGGCAACAGAGAGAGACCATGTCTCAAAAAAAGAAAAAAAAGAAAGAAATGCTAAGCCCTAAGGTGATGGTATTAGGAGACAGGGCCTTTGGCAGCTGATGAGGTCATGAGAGCAGAGCCTACATGGATGGATTAGCAGCTTTAAAAACATGGGACCCAAGACAGAGCCCTTGCCCCTTCCATCACGTGATGACACAGAAGGCGCCAATTATGAACCAGAAAGTGGGGCCTCACCAGACACAGAATCTGCCGATGCCTTGATTTGGAATTTTCAGCCTCCAGAACCTCAAGAAATACATTTCTGTTGTTTGTAAGCTACTTAGTTTACAGGAGTCTTTTTGAACAGACTAAGAGACTTTCTAAACATTAGAATGAATCCCTAGTACTTAAAATCTTAAATCAGAGGCTCTAAACTAAAGACTTAGCAGGTTGCTTCTGAAAACCTGCCAATTCTTGCACTACCCACCAAGGAGCCAACAGGTGCCTACATGGAGCCCCCACCGCCCCAGTGTGTTTGCTAAGTCTGTCTCCTTATACAAATGTCCCCAGGGCCCTGAGCATGAATGAGGTCCTTGTTGACTCAATTTGCCCTGGAATCAAAGCAAAACAAAGCACAGTGTGTGACTTTGCTAATTATTTTCTCACTCTGGAGTCATTGACTATGGCAGAAATCATGCTAGACATTCTCCACCAGAATCATTTCCTTTTCCTCCCCAGCACAAAGGAAGACGGCGTTTCCCAAGCTCACCATTACACTGGGCCCATGTGGTTAAAGCTCTGATCAGTGGATGGGAAGAAATGATGTTTGCCACTTCCAGACCTGGCCACAAAATCTCTTAAGTGACCCTCCCTGGCCTCTCCCTCCAATCCACACTGACCCCAGATGACACATATTGAAGAAGGCAATGCCAAACTTGGGAAGAAGTTGAGTTCCCTGAAACTAAGGAGTAGAGCTCCCTCTCTTGACCGTGTGCAGTGGCCTAGGTCTGTCATCCCAGCACTTGGGAAGGCTGAGGAGGGAGAATAACTTAAGCCCAGGAGTTCAAGGCCAACCTGGGCAACATGGCGAGACCGTCTCTATTTTTAAGATGACAAAGCAAAGAGCTCCCTTTCTCTGCCTCAGTTCACCTGCATAGAACTGTTTTTGTTTCTATTTTGCTTCTGAGATGGAGTCTTGCTCTGTCGCCCAGGCTGGAGTACAGTGGCATAATCTCAGCTCACTGCAACCTCCACCTCCCAGGTTCAAGCAATTCTCATACCTCAGCCTCCTAAGTAGCTGGGATTACAGACACGCACCACCATGCTGGGCTAATTTTTGTATTTTTAGTAGAGACAGGGTTACACCATGTTGGCCAGGCTAATCTCAAACTTCTGGTCTCAAGTGATCCACCCACCTCAGCCTCCCAAAGTGCTAGGATTACAGGCATGAGCCACCACATCCGACAGAACTTTGATATAAGCAAGAAATGACCTCACTCCATGAAGCCACTAAGGTTTGGGTGTTATTGTTTTATCAGCTAGTGTTACCTACTCTAACATACCACACGAACTATGACATACCGGAAAATTATTCAACATTTACTAAGCAGCAGCTAATGGCAAGAATGATGTTAGGTGCTATTTACAGCTGAGGGAAGGAGAACTCACCTGTTGGACCATCAGCTTCTCAAATTCCTCCACAACCTCAGGCAAGCTAAGCCACTTGATGCCTGGCAAAAGTCCGAGGACTCGGCTGCCAATCTTCATCAGCAGCAGGTCCATATGCACCTGAGAGAGCAGGCCAGGGTGCAACACCTGTCGGAAAGAGGAACCATGAGACAGGTGGAATCCACTGGACACATTTTACCCAGCCAGGGCTGGGTCCCACCATCCAAGGAAGAGCCAGGTGGCTTCTCATCAAAGGAAGGAGGATGTGGTCCCGACACCCAAGCAGTTAGTTCACTCCAGACCCTGTTCATTTTCCTCTATCAGACTATTCACACCTCCACTTCAGGCCAAGAAATGAAATAGCTTGCTTGAAATAAGCACTCAGAGCTGGGCATGGTGGCTCACGCCTGTAATCCCAGCACTTTGGGAGGCTGAGGCGGGTGAATCAACTGAGGTCAGGAGTTCGAGACCAGCCTGGCCAACATAGTGAAACCCCATCCCTACTAAAAATACAAAAAATTAGCTGGGTTTGGTGACGGGTGCCCGTAATCCCAGCTACTAAGGAGGCTGAGGCAGGAGAATCGCTTGAACTCGGAGGGGTAGGTTGCTTTGAGCAGAGATCGCGCTATTGCACTCCACCCTGGGAAACAAGAGCAAAACCCCGTCTCAGAAAAAAAGAGAAAGAAACAAGCACTCAGAAGCACTCAGATATTGGTCAGGCAAATAGAAAGAAACATGGGGGCGATTTGCATGGCGGGTGTTTCTGATCTGGGAAAGCTCAGTGGGTAGGTGAGCTGTGAGCTCTCAGAGCACTTACTTTCACTGCCACGGGGATGAGGTGACCTGGCTCAGGGTGGTAGCCAGGGACGGGAGCCTGAGACGCCCCTGCATTTGATCCAACCAGGTCAGCATTAGGGAGGAGCAGCCTTTCTAGAAACGACTGGTCTGCGAGATTTCCTGGAGGTTTCCGGCCATTTCCAAGGTATCCAAAGAGCTCTCTCAGCCCCCCGACTGCCCCAGCTTCTGAAGAGGGCGGCAGACAGGAGGCCCTGCCAAGTCTCTGGACGCTGTCAATCTCCAGGAAAGCAGTGTTGGCGTATGCTTTGTACACCTGGGCCACACAGCCTGAGCCCACAGGTTCCCGGTTCTCAAAAGAGAGGATGTCCCCCCATTCCTCCCCAAAAGCCTCCCGAAGGAAGCGCTCAGTGTGAGTCCACGGGTGGGGGGTCACTCGGACATGCAGCTTGGAAAACTGGGCACAGAAAGCCTCGGAAAACAGATCGCGCCGGGTGCTGGCCCACTGGCCCAGTTTGATGTAGGTTGGGCCTGAGGTCTCGGTGGCTTTCAGAAGCAGGTGGAGCCAGAGCGTGGAGACGCTGGGAGCCAGGTAGGTGAGGGGGTAGAGGAGAAGGAGGGGGAAGAATTTCAGCAGCAGAGCGCCGGCACGAAGCCAGAGGCGGAGATGCAGGAAGACGCCGCCCAGCGGTCCCGCTCGGGGGAGGCTCTCCGCGGGCCCCGCGCCAGCCGCGCCGCTCCAGCGGAACCTTCGCTGACCCAGGACGTCAGGGGCCCCCTCACCCACGTCCCCGCAGGTGGAGACGAGCTTGGGCAAAGTGCCCAGCAGAAGCCAGCAGAGCCTGGCATCGCGAGGGCACTCGGAGGGCCTCAGGAGGCCGAGTCCCTGTCTGAGCTCGAAGCACCTCAGGTGCGACAGGAAAATCCTGACGGAGACGCGCCAGGGCGCCACCATCCTCCAGAGGCCCGCGGCCCAGGCGGCCCGCCCTCCACTTCAGGAGCGCCCGCTCAGGCGAGGCTGCTGTGAGGCCGAAGCCCGGCCCTGCCCCCGCGGGTGGAGCTACCCATCCGCGCCGGCTCCGGCCCGGCTCGCGCCCACACCTCGCCAGGCCTCAGGCGCCCGCCCGACACCCGCCGCGCCGCGCCCAAGGGGCTGTCAGGCGGCACCGACTGCGGAACGGGAGGAGCCAGGACCCACGTGAAGCCAGGCCCCGGGCGCGCGCGACTTGAGCGAGGGACAGCGCGGGCGGAGGCAGAGGCCCGACAGCCGCAGGGTCACCGCGCGCCCAGGAGCCAGCGCGAGATCCCGGGGGTGGTAGGCAGGCTGGGACCGGGAGGGAGTGGGGCGGAGCGTCGGGGGCGGAGCGTCGGGGGCGGAGCGTCGGGGGCGGAGCGTCGGGGGCGGAGCGTCGGGG